>JAADVQ010000795.1:0-10520 GCA_023335835.1 Elongisporangium senticosum
CACTGCCTCACTTCAGTGACGTGGCAGGGCAGCAACTGAGTGATGGTTGGTACACCAGGAGAGATGGTAATGTTAAAGACGGCCACTCTCAAATCACGCAGTATAATACTGTAGCGAAGAAGAGATGTGTATATCATGGATGAAGTAGGTCGGAAGATCAGCTGACCATTGGAGAAGAACAATTGTCTAAAATTCGCTCCTGAAACATGTCGCTCAATGTTCAAGCTGGAAGAGCGCATGGCTGCTATTACTTGGGTACTCATTGCGCGCAAGACCGGCAGACGGTTTTCGTGATTGGCGGTGCATGCAGTTGCACCAGCGTTCATTGAGCTAATCAAGCCGCTACTTGACCATCACGAGCGCTTGGGAAGGTCTCGTACTGGTTGCTTAGCAGGAACGCTGTGCGGCCACCAATGAATCTGCGTGAGTGTGACGAGGGAACCAGTTGAGAAGAGGAGCTCCACGGTATCCCCACGCATTCTTCAAGCTGGTGCTGGTGTATCAAGAAAAGCGGTTTCACTCGTGTCGGATGCGGCAGCACGAAAAAAAGCAAAGGGCAACTTGCCTTCGGGGTACAGAGTGATGGTTACGCATTTGGCTTCATTTCGCTTTAATGACATGGATGTCAGTCAACCGCGATACTGGTACACCTGTACCCATTGGCTGTCTCAGACTGAAGTCCAGTCAGAGCTTCAGTTCGTCAATAGGCAGAAGCCACTGCAGCATGAGGATCCTGGCTGAGGCGTGAATTTGGTGGTGTCCGTAGCCCCTCTCAAAATTTCATGATACTGGTCACTATTAGATAAAATCAGCGTTCGCCACTGGCCTCATTCTCGTTCCAGCGGTGCTGCAAATCATTGCTCCGTGGGCGCGGATCGACTGAGAGGTTCTGAACTGCTGCCAATATACCTCCACTGTGTTTCTACTCTGGATCTTTTTCCGTCTTGAAGCCATTCCACCAGCCTTTACGCTCTTCTTCAAGGACCTCAGGCTTGCTCATGCACAACTACAACACTGTGTACCGGTATATAATAGACAAGCGCAGCGCAGACAAGATCCGCAACATGGCTTCCATATCAGTCGCCATCCACACACCCGCCTAATAGTTAGCTAGAGCTTCATTGCACCTACTGTACCTCACACACCACTCAAGGCCTTCAATGTCCATGAGACAGTTAGCTTCTTCCGTGCCAATGGTCTCCATCCAGCACTTCACTCCGCCACAAATACTCAACCCATGTGGTCAGCGCGAGAAAGCCAGCGAGATCAAAAACCCAGTGGGTTTTTCTATTTCTCCCCTTGAAAGTCAGCGCGCACCTGCGTGCGTAAAGGTGGGAGGGGGGGGGACGAGTGCTACTGTGTCCGTCGTAATTGTGCCCCCGCCCGCCATATCGGCTCCGTATAGTCTGCGTTTCTTGCTGTTGATCGAACGTTACGACGCGCAGCACCAGCAAGCAGTCTCTCCATGATGCTCAACCAGGTGCCGCGCGCGAGGGAGCCGCCGAGCGGACTCAGCCGGCCGCACTATGCGGCGGCTGGCTCGACCACGTCGTCGTCCGCTCACCGGTCGGCCCAGCAGCAGCAGAGAGAGCGCCGAGGCATGACCGCGCCTCCGCCGTCGTCGTCAGCGTCCTCGACAACGTCCACTGCGACCAGTCGAATCGCCATGCGGCAGCAGCACCAGCAGCAGAGTCACCTCCACCACCATCATCACCACCGCGAGGCCGACATTGGGCCTGAGAAGTTCGCATCCAAGGTGTTTGTGCACTCGCACACGACCGGCTCGGGCCATTTGTCGCCGTCGTCGTCGTCGTCAGGGAGAGATAGCGACACGGACGACAAGGCGACCAGCTCTACGGTTTCCAGGGGCGTACACTCGTCTTCTTCAAAACGCAGTACGCGGTCGCGCACAGTGACGGCGCCCACGGCCGCAGTAGCAGCATCAGCCATTTGCACCAGCGGAGGACTCGTGAAGGAGCCAAGTCCGAGCGGCAGCTCCACGACCAAGATCGTGCGCATCAGCCGCCGCCACTTGTCTCGCGAGCGTAGTCACTATCCGCAGCGCAGCAGCACGAGGAACCACCGCCCGCCGTCGGGTCGTGATCCATTTGATCCCGAAATGAGCAGTCGTCACCACGAAAGCAGCTCCAGTGCACACCAGGCAGCGGACGCGCCGCCGCACTCTGGAAGCACCTCGGACCATGCGAATACCGCTGAGGCGGGCGCAGCACGACGCCAATCGCGTGCGCGGCGGAAGAATACGCTCGAGGACGGATCGTCCAGTGCCGACAATGGCACGGTGGCGGCGTCATTGACCTCACTGACTCGCACCAAGAGCAAGGACGCTGGGGAGACCAAGAGCCGGCCCGTTCGCATCCGGTACGAAACACCGACGCGCGGACTCGGCGGCGGGAAGCGTGAGATCTCGCACGCGTCTCTGGGCAAACTGGTCGCGCGACTGACGGATGCGCATCAGTACGACACCGAGTTCCGCGATGTGTTCCTGCTCACGTACCGAGGCTTCTGTACGCCGTACGACTTTATCAAGAAGCTCATGAAGAGATACACAGCCGTGCTCACGCTCTGCAGCGGGCTGGACGCCGAGACGCTTAAGGAGACGCAGATCCTGTTGGACCAAATCGCCCGCGAGGAGGAAGACGAGCGCGGGTCCACGATCTCGGCGATCTCCACGGCGCGGTCGGATATCAATACAGGGATGGAGGCCAGCGTGTCCATCATGCGGTTGCTGAGCGTGCTCAAGTTCTGGATCAAGGAGAGCACGTTCATCGATATGGATCTGCAGAACGACCGTCGAGCGCAGAAAAAGCTCATGGGCTTTCTCGCGGAGATCCAGTCGAGTTCGCCCATCGGCTCCATCCGCAAGCACGCGGAGAACATGCTGCTTGTGGTAGCGCAGTTGATCCGCCAGCAGCAGATTCAGCTTCAGCAGCAGCAGCTGATGGCGTCTCAAGTAGCTCCACCGCCGGCGCCGGTGACGACTTCTATGGCTGTTCCGGTGCCGGCAATGCAGGCTTCATATGCGCCGATTCCGACTGGTATCCCCCCACCGCCAAAGCTGACCACCTCCTCATCAGTCTCCTCCATCTCTGACAGCGCCACAGGAACCAGAGCACGCACGATGCCGAGCACGGACATTTCTCAGGGACGACTGACGGCTGCCATGTCGAAATTGAAGCTCTCACGATCGTCGTCGGATCCCAAGCGCGAGCGATCTATGGTCAAGCTCAAGACCAAGCAAAGCAGCGGCGATATCTTCCAGCTACGAACACGTCCTGCCGAAGAAGGAAGCCCGAACCAGTCTCAATCGAGACACAGCCCAACCGTCATGGCGACGACCGTGCCCAAGATGATGCGTGGCGTGACGACTGGCAGCGCTGAAATGGAAGCGCTTCGTCCAGCCGCCGGGCCCAACTCGCCAGGCTTAGAAGACGTCATTCAGGATACGCTTCAGCGTGCTCGAATGACGGCTGCCGGACGCAACAGCTCGCGAACCAGCTACGACAACGTGGAGCCGCTCTCCGGTATCTCTGCACAGGAAATGGCCGACCAGCTCACGCTCATGGAAGCGGAAAACTATTTTGCGAAGCTCAACCCGCGCGAGCTCACCAACAAGGCGTGGACGCGTGAGACAAAGCACAAGGATGCGCCGAATGTAATGGCGCTGATCGAGCTCTTTGATTCGACGGCCGAGTGGGTCTCGAGCGAGATTCTTCACCCACAGCTACAGGCAGTGGAGCGCGCCAAGATCATCACGCTGTTCATCGACACGGCCGACAACTGCCAGCAGATGAACAACTTCAACACGATGTTCGAGATCGCTACGGGTCTATCAGCGCCCTGCATTCGCCAGCTGAGCACGACATGGGGGCTCGTAGGCGCCAATGCGCTCGAAAAATACCAGTGTCTACAGCAGATCTGCTCGCCGGAGGACAATTACCGCAACTACCGACAAGCGTACGCGCTTGCCGAGGGCCAACCGCGGCTCGCCTGCTGGTTCATTCTCGTCAAGGACCTGTTTACCTTTGAGGAGGCCATGAAGTCGATCGAAGACGGACTGGTGAACTGGCAGAAGTTCCGCAAGATCTACCGCGTGATCAACGAGGCGCTGGATCGCCAGAACTTCACCTATCTGCCCGTGGATGGATCGAGCTCCACGGGCATCTCTCGGAAGGGCAAGGGCATTCTGCGCCACGATCGCAGAGTCACCATGCTGCTTCGCCATCGCGTCGACACGTACGTTCACCGTTTTTGGCTATTGTGTCTGAAGCAGCTCAACTCATCTCATGCTTTGCTGCCCACAGGATCCGCAAGGACACGTCGGTGCTGTACCAATTGGCGCGCAATGCCAATACGCAGGAGAGTATTTTGTTTGTCAATAGTCTGTCGGAAGCCGGGTTCCTCTAGTCATCGTCCAAAGTCACAATAAGCCAGAGGCCAGCGCGCATTTCGCCACCGAAGAAGGACGATGTTGCCTCCATGGACGAAAACGCTGCAAGCCGTGCGCCCCAATATATTATTATCACTCAGCACCCGCGCCTTCTCCCGTCTCGATCCCACAGGCAACATGCACTGCCAGCTAACTATTCCCTCTCTCTGCTCGTGTACTCAGTCGGTGGACTGCACCGTTGCCTCCTCCTCTTCCTTGTCGTCGTCATTGTCCTGCGCGTTGTCATCGCCACTGCTGTTCTGGTAGTCTTCATCGGACGACGCCTCGGCTTCGCGTCTGGCTCGGTCAGCGATCACGCTGCGAGGCGGCCGGCTGATCTCGAACAGCGCCTTGACGTGCACGCCCTGTGCGAGCGATCCTTCGCCCGGCTGCATATCCATGAGGCAGTCGTGCGTCCGCCACTTGTACAGATGCTTTAAAAAGATATCGCGATCCACGTCGTCGGCGCCGAGACTGAGCTTGTAGGGCATGGACATGCCCAGGTCCCACATCTGCATGCCGCTGAGATACAGCAGCCGGCCGAGCGCATGCAGCTGCACCGTGCCAGCGCCGTTCATGCCGCTAAAGCCTGTCAGACTCGTGTACACCTTGCCGGTCGTGTACCCGAGCTCCCCGGCGACCACCTTATTGGTCTCGACGTCCAGCAGCTCGACCGAGAAGAACCGCACGACGCGGCCCGGGTAGATCTCGATGCCCTCCTGGTTGGCCTCGAACAGCGCGCGGAAGCCCTTGACGATGGGTGGGTACAGCCACGGGATGCCGTGCTGCTCATGACAGCCGTTCACGATGGCGTCAAAGTCCTGGTTCAGCCGCAACTTGTACTTCTTGCCGCGCTTCTTCACGGACTTGGGCACGTGCTCGACCGCGTCCAGCAGGCGGATGCAGCGCTGACGATGCAGCTTGGGCAGCAGGAAGCACTCGTCGTTGTACTCGGACGCGATGGGCAGAAAGCCCTCGTACATGAGATGCGCCAGCAGCAGCGGGTCGAAGTAGCGCGAGACGTAGAAGTCCTCGCGCGAGTGAAACACGTAGTGCCGCAGGTGCGCGGGGATGTACTCGGCATCGCTGCGCGGCTCTGCGGAGGAAGGCGCCATCTCGTCCGTCGCCATCGAGTGCGCGGCTACAGATTCTCAGTTGCTGGTACCGTCGGTTTTCTATGTTGCGACGCGCTAAGTTCACCTGAGATGGCTGCTGCGAACTTAACGGCGGCGGATATGGGAAATCTTTACCTGGCAAACGTGATAGTTCTGAACCGTGAAGGAAGGACATACTATTAATGACTGTGGGTGGTGGTCGCTTGCTAAGGCGGCAGGAGCTGAACCTGCGCTCTCTATGATCAGAGCAAGGCGGCTCGGGAGACTGTCTGCCTGCCTGAAGGCGGTTGGCTGGACCTGGAGCAGTGAATGAGCCCAGCTGCTGTGATCTGGCATCCCAGAGCCTTGCTATTGCGCATACCAACCGAACGGCACAGAAAAAACAACACGAAACGAAACGGGATTTGTAGCGTTGGCGGTGGTACTGTTGGACGCACGCTATCCAGTTTACAATCCCCAGCAAGATCGTGTCTAGACGCAGTGCACGTTTCCGATTACTATACCGAAGCACCGTTCGCTGAACTTCCACTCGAGTCTCTGAGCAGCAAACGCGCAGTCTGCCGCAAGGTGTACAGTAGGGAGACCAGAAGTGTGCATCTGTACTCTGTCAAGCGCTGTTCCGATCTCTGGGCTGATGCCTGGGCCCACGATGTGACGCCTGAGCGTGCAGAAAACAAGGTGTGTCTGCGTCTGCGCTCTTCTACACAAGGGCCGTTGGCGGTTCATTTAGTCGTCGAACGCCTCTCGTGCGAACAGCAGCTGGAAGGCGGCGCCAGTATGTAACGGGTGTGATCGTGAGTGGCGCCACGCCGTCGGCCGGTCGATTCGCACGACTGGCAGGAACGCTCGGACTGCGACAGACCGAACCAGGATGTGTGGTTGAAGCCATCGCTTGTAAATACAGGTATCGGGGCCCAGGCTTCCACGAATACACAAATCGCATACGAACGCGTGAAAATCCAAGACGACCGGCCGACAAAAAGTCTCAGCTGGGCCGTCTGATCAAGACGCTGACTGACTCTACGACTGCCCAAGATTGCTGAGCCTTCTGAACTCAAGCCGCACGAGAAAATCGAACGCTCTGCGCCTCCGTCTGGTCGCATAGCGTTTCGCTCTATCGAAATTCAGCATATCGAGCCAGCCATGCGCTTGGCTTGTGGAGACAGCCTACATGCATGGAGATCGTCCTCTCCCCTCCTCCGCTCCACTCCGCTCCCCCGCTTAGCTTCATATCCCGAACAAGATCCGCGACCGATACAACAACATCACTCGCCCCTTCGATACCACGTGTCCCACGTCCTACTCAGTCCCGGCGAATCTGTTTGCGTTGCTTTGTCTTCTTGCATTTTTTCCAAACAATTTGGCAAGGAGCACAAATCCTAGTCAAGTCGATTCCCCGGGCCCCAGCAGAACAAACGATAGGACCTGTCTGCTGCGGATACTGAATTCAAGTGAACAGGTTCCTTCTCCGTCTCTCCCTAGCCCTCGAAACAAGGGTTAGGCGTCATAGGGCCAAGTCGTGAGGTTTTATTCACCCCTCCCCTTCCACCTGGGTGGGCCTTTTTTTCGTAGGGGAGCTGAGCGGAGCGGGAGGGGAGCGGAGCGCCGGCCGTGCGGCCCAGAAGCCCGACTGTCACGTTGTGGGCATTTCCAATTCCTTCCTGAGCGGAGATCCGAGTCTGACCATGGGCACCAACTCCACTACGAGCGACCGCGGACCCGCCTCGTTGGCGGACGATTCGCCAACTGCGCCCAAACGGGCCCAGCTCACGCGGTCAGCCACCATGTCGACTGAGGCCGAGACCGCAGCCACTGCCAACGACCGCAACTCGACCGCACCTGAGCGACCGGCCCCCGCAAGCCGCGCGCAGAGTATGCCACGGCTGACGGCCACCCTGACCGCACAGCACGCGCACACGACCCACGGTGCGTCCACGGTGGTCACGATGCCCACGAGCACGAGCCACAACAGCAACAGCACCAGCGGGACGCAGGGCCTCATCTGGCCCGTGTCGAGCTCCACGCGGTCGTCGCTGCCGCCGTCGTTCTCGACCACAGACAGCGGCGTGGGCCGCCGCAGCGGCAAGCCGCGCCCAGCCAGCAGCGCCATCGTGCTGGACCGGCGTCTGCTCCAGAAGTACGAGCAGGTGAACCACGAGATCGACCGCATCGTGCGCGAGTCGCAGATGGACAACCCGGAGAACAGCTCGATGCTGCGACAGGTGCGCGCGGACCTGCGCAAGGTCAAGCGCAGCTCGTCGGCCATGATCCAGTCGCAGAAGGAGCTGCTGGACAAGATGGACAAGCAGGAGCGCAGCGGCCTCCGGCGGCTGTTCTCGATCAACCGACAGGGCAAGATGGAGAAGCTCAAGCTCAAGCTCTGCGACAAGCTGTCCGAGTCGGTCCGAGTGGACGAGGAGCTCATGCGGCTGGAGCGCAAGTCGTCCATGCTCTCGCGCACGTCCTTCGACGCCAGCAGCAACAATTTCAACCCGCTGGACGCAGCCGAGGAGCTGCTGCAGCTCGAGCGCGAGAAGCAGGATATCCTGAACAATCTCTTCAGCGCCATCGACATGCCGGACGTGCACGAGCTCAACTCGCGCATCGCCATGTACTCGTCCGAGATGAAGGCCTGCGAGTCCATCCACAAGCAGGTCGAGCGCACGGCCGAGCTCTACCGCCAGGCGCTGCACCTCGTGCGCGTATCGCTCGCCGCCGTGGTCTCGCCGCACTACTCGGGCTCGCTCAAGGAGTTTGTCCAGGGCCCGTACCCCATGGCCGTGGAGGCCAGCCATCTGATCGAGGCCGCGTCGCACGCCATCCAGCCCGAGTCCCGCCGGCGGTACGCGCAGTTCGCGCCCGAGCTCAGCAGTGTGCACATGCCGAAGTTCCCGCAGGCCATCACGGACTTTGCGCGCCGCGCGCGCGCCAATTTTGACCCGCACAGCGCGCTGTCCATGGAGGGCATGCGCAAGCTGCGCAACGCCGAGAACGTGATCATGCTCATGCAGCGCGTGGTGATCGAGAAGCTCGAGGTCATCGAGGCGTGGAAGACCCAGGTGGAGAAGGACCTGAGCCAGGCCGAGACGAACCACCAGAAGCTCGAAGCTCGGCTGGAAGAGCAGATGGCCGTGCTTGCGCGGTCGGTCTCGGTGTAAAATGGATGTGTGTCTCTCGCGTGGTGTTGCGTTCTCGCCCCTCCAGGTCCCTTCAAGACGCAGTCAAGCGGAGGAGCTTTCCTGCGTGCATGCAATGGAAGACCCAGGCAGCGGCGGAAGGCAGGCAGTCGAGTGTAGCTGTCTGCCGGTCGACTGCTCGGGGGCTTCCGATGAAGAAAGAAAATAATTATTTATTGCACGCAGCAGATTGGGCGATGGTGATCATCAATGGTGTTGCGTCTTGCGTCCTTTTCTCGCCCCTCTCACTCGAAGCAGCAGATCTTTGCTCTCATGAAACTGAGATTCTGCGGAAAGTGTGGTGCACATCACGCACACATTTCCGAACTCTGTCAACTGTCTGGTCAAAGCGACCGCAACACATCATGCGACGCAGAGTTTCAAAGCGTTTCTTCTTATGCAGAAAGATTCCACGGTCGCACGTGCGATTCAGCCGATTTGCGACTGGATCACGAGTGAATTCAAGAAGAATGCCGCCATTCCTTTCACTGGAGTACCAGGAATGAAACCGCTGCAGTGGCTGTTCATTCACGGTTTGAGTGACGGCAAATCATTTCTCGCTTCGTCTGTAGTCGTGGCTTCGTTCGACGAACTCTCTGAACTGGACAATGTTGAGAATTAAACACTTCAGCCGTGCAGTGAAAATTGTCCCAAAGAACGCCAGCTGATCGACCATGGAGAGTTATGCTCTATGATGGGCATCAATTGGAGCTCCAACGGGAGTCAACTTGGTTTGCTTTACAAGTCTTGATGAAGTGAGACAAATAGACAACATCGAGCACAACACTGCGATATACATGCATGTTTGGGAACGGAAGGAGCTACACGACGCAGCTTTGGCGCTAGAGCTTGGGCTTCAGGATGATAGATGGCCGACTGGGATGTTTCGGTGGGGCTCCTAGTTTATGTCTTTCGAAGGATGACATACTACACAACTTGCGAAGAAAGGTGAACTTTGGCATTGCAATTATCGAATCGCGCCCGAACACACAGAGTGATTGCAACAGGGGCAAATCAGTTCTTGGGTGGAAACTCGAAATGGGTAGACATGGATTCCCCTTTTAGTATGCGCGCATGAAATGGAGTCGAGATTAGTGCGCGACTCCCTGGAACGGAGCAAGCGCAACAAGCCGTGAATTTTCAGACATCACGAAGCAGCGACTTCCCCTACTTTGGCTTTTCGTAGATGCCAAACGGCTCACAGGAGATGCAAAGTTTGCATCAATCGATTCGCTCTATTTCCCGTTGGACAGCAGAGCCAATGAAGTATCAGTAGAGACAGCATTTAAAAGACCACCCATTTCTGCTATTCCGCACAGGGATTAGTTCAGACTTGAACTACAGGGTGTCGTGTTTAGGAACAGACAATTCATTGTTTT
This sequence comes from Elongisporangium senticosum, assembly GCA_023335835.1. Classification (NCBI taxonomy): domain Eukaryota; phylum Oomycota; class Peronosporomycetes; order Pythiales; family Pythiaceae; genus Elongisporangium; species Elongisporangium senticosum. The sequence continues at coordinate 10,118 of JAADVQ010000795.1, forward strand.
CCTTGACAGAACTTGAGAATATCATGAATGTATCTTCATGGAGACTTGCGTGCGAATCCTTCGTAAGTGGCGTTGGACGCTGCTGCGTTTCCTCTCCAACAGACCAAGTCCGTGGAGGCTTTATCGGGAGAGTTTGCGCCAACGAATGGAAAAAAGCTTGGGATTTAAGGTACCAACTCGTTTGACGATCTAGAGGGTAGATTATTTTATGGTACATATACGGTACAGGCCAAAAGCTGGATCAACCTCATCTTTGTACAACGTTCAGCGTTTTTGGTCAGCCATTTTATGCAGAGCTGCCGCCCTGCCACACACGTGGCAGATCGGATAGAAGTGGCTAGTCCCAACTGAAGAAACTGTCATTCTCAAACTTGCACCAAAAAGTACACCTGCGAACCCAGCC
>JAADVQ010000796.1:0-10516 GCA_023335835.1 Elongisporangium senticosum
CCTCGAATGAAAGCAACATTCCGAAAGCTCAACAGAGACTGGCGCTTCATGAGTGTCCAGAAACTTTCCAAAAGCGAGAGGTGAAACTCGGGCATTGGCTCCATGTGAGCCTCCACATTCATCAGCAGAGAAGGATCATGGGGCTTCTCAAGTTCCTGAAGCGTTTCTTGGTAAATTGCAGATCGCCGGAACAAATCCGCGAATTCGCTCGCGTAACGAGGTTGTTTCTGCTGCGCAGGAGATTGGTAGCGATACTGCTCCTTCGTGCCAAGATCAAGCAGATAATCAGCGATATCACGCTCTGGGGGACACACGAATCCAAGACCTTCGAAGTAGTCAGCGACCTGTTCCCGAGGACCGTGGTACATCACTTCGCCTTCGTTCAAAATGATCACGTCGTCGAATAGCGAGAAAATCTCAGGCGACGGCTGCAGAAGTGAGATCACGACCGTCTTCTGCAGCGTCTTGGCGATGCTTCTCTGCGTGCTGACAATATCGTACGTGGCTGCACTGTCGAGACCCGTACTGATCTCGTCCATGAGCGTCACGTATTTCATGCCGAACTCCATCTCTCCCGTGGTTACTCGCTTGCGTTCTCCTCCAGAGACACCACGTGTCATGGCGTCACCCACGATGGTGTCCTGGCAGTTTTGCAGACCGAGTTGCTTGATCACGATCTCAGGGAAATGCTGAAACACGGCTTTCGTAGTATCCAACGCCTTCTTGTTTTGCTCTGGGGTTCCCTTTACAAACAAGTCCTTGCCTCGGTTCAAGAACTCGCCTCCGCTGAACTTGTGGGCGAACGTGAGAGTCTCCTTTACTGTGAGCGACGGGTAATGGTGATCACGTTGAGTCACGTATGCCACGAACTGTGACAGTTGTTTACGAACACTTTCGCTGTCTTGGTCGTTGTACGTGATGTGGCCGTCCATCTTGATGTTCTTGGTCATGGGGAAGCGCCCACTCAGCACCTTCATGAGCGCTGATTTGCCAGATCCAGGCTGACCCAGTACAAGAGTGATCGTGCCTGGCTTCAATACCATCGTGACGTTCTTGAGGATCTCCTTGTGCACCACGTGCCTCTTGGAGACGATGAAGGCCTTCTTGAGCACATTGGCGATGGTGGGCAACTCCTGCGTGGCATCTTCGTCCACTACAGTTATTTCGGCCGACAGTGACAGATCGTTCACTCGGATCTCCATCTGCGGCATGGAGTGACCCAGTGCCGCCTGGAATTTGTCAGCCACAAACTCGTGCAACACGTGAGGCCCGTGGGCCATAAGCGTCTCAGACGAGGCCAGGCTGATCTGTTTAGTCTCGGACTTGTCCACGGCAGGGGACTGCATCGTAGCAAGGGTGAATCCACAATGCGAGTTGGTCCACGTTCCAAGGACGATTGATTACAGTATCCGAGGGTGATTGATTACAACCATTTTTGGATAAATGTGGATTACGGACGTTGAACCTCTTTATTGTCAAATCACAGTATGAAATCATTAGCATTAACCCTTGGTTGGCCAAGCCCATTGCACCCTTTTCTGAAACGGCCAAATCGACTATGATAGAGTAGATATGACCGAAGCACTTTGCTCGTGTGGACCACCTTTTTGAGTGTTATGAATGCCTGGCGCACTGAACCAAACTTAAATTTCCAAGGCCGACTCAATGATAGAGGGAGGGATCGATTCGCTGATCAGACTCGGACAGTATTTTGATGTTCAGTATGGACATAGTACTAAGTCTGATCTTTCTTTCTCATTCGTCACTCTAAGGGCATTTCTAGCGTGCCCCCATAACCATAGCGGAGTGGCAGAGCCAGAACACCTACGTATACTGATCTTTCTATGTGTCCTCCATGTGGCAAGGATAGCAAGCCAACCCCCAAAACGCACTCCCATGGAGACGCTTGGGGGCACGAACCCCAAATAAACGGATTTCATTGGTCCGTTGACCTATCTATAAGAACTCTGATTGGGCGCCCCATAGCCTCTCGATGCAGTGTGTGTGCACTTACGAGCGTCAGGCAAAAAGTGGTCTTGCCCAGAAGATGTCGGTGCTGTGTCTGTCTCGTTGAGCGCCTCATGTGCTCCTGCTCGCGAGACACTAATCAGAGTGCATATAAGTTTGGGAGAAGATCTATGAGCGTTTTGCGATTGTGGTTTTGAATCCAAAAACAGTCAAAGGGATGCGGTCCCGCTGGACAGTGATTCAAAAGGACTCCAACTAGGTGCAGGATCGTTTAGCACGTACATCGTCATCGTCGGGGCCGCAATCGCGCAAGCGGCCCCGACGATGACGATGTACGTGCTACAGCAGTAGCAGTCGCAGTGCTTTCTCAGACGTGAAGGGAGAAGCTTTGATTTCGACCACTGCTGGACTACGACCACTGCTGGACTATCAGAGTGGACATTATGATTGCCGTGGCTATGGGGGCACCGCTAGAAATGTTCAGGCCCCATGCAAAAATGGGTTTTTTCAGCGCACGAGCCGTCCAATCAAATGCACTGTTTCTATGGCTATGAGGGCACTGCTAGAAATGCCCTGAGTACAGAGTCTGAGTGGGTCTGATCGTGCTCTCAGCCTCAGACCAAGATCAGACGCCGTTGAAGCCACTACGAATTCGATTGTGAATGGCACTGGAACCTTCCGGTCTGGTGTCTGCTGTGCTTCGAAGACCACAATCATGATGGCACCCCATCACTTTGCCAGCCAAATCATAGGCTGCGTGGCGCTGGAAATTGTTGTCAACGAGCAATTGCACAGATAGCCGAACTCCCTCAGAACGTGGATCAACATTTATTGATCAAGAATGTTTCCGTAAATTATAGAAGTAATCTAATTCGTTTTTGTAACTACAAAACTAGACGACTCCCAGCGCAGGTAAATATTCCGATATAATGTTACACGGCTGGCTGATTCTGTTTGCGCAGCTGAAGCAACTGTGACTCTGCTCACCTTGTTTTGCATCTCCAGACCGAGTGCGAGTCGATCAGTTACTGCTGGAATCGCGCTCTTTAAACGTCGGTTGCATTTGGGTTGCAGCAGATTCCTCTGTAGTTGCTTGTGTGAGTGTTCCTGTACCACGAGTCGACTGAATCACGTTGCTGCAAGGTGGCGCGCGTAGAACTGGTCATCATACTCTCGCTGACCGACACTCCAATCGCTGTTGTGGTCCATGCCGGAGATGGCGTACTGCCGCGAGGAGTTCATGGCACTGGACAAGCTCTCCAACAGCTTGGCCTGCGACTTGATCATAGCCTTGAGGTGCGTGTTCTGGTGGACCGCCTCTGTATGGTGGCGGGATTCCTGCTGCGCAGCGCGTCCCCAGACTGACATCGACTTGACCAGCGAGCCATGAGGTCGAGCTGATACAATCACATTCTGCTCCAGCGCTTTGAGCTGCTGCTCCAGTTGCTTCACCGAGTCCCGCAGAGCCAGCAGCTCCAGCCGCTGGCGGCGCACACGCTTCGTGGTTGGTCGCGGCGCGCCGTTCGTCCCCGTCTTCTCGCTCGTGGGCAAGTACATGCACAGCTCAGCAATTGATACGGGGCTGTCGGCCGACACTGGGCTGTACACCGCGTGGTGATCGTCTTGGTCCATTTCACACTCATCCAGGAAAGCCAGTACGTCGTCAATCGAGAGCGGATCGACCATCAGGTCGTATTGAATGGGCTGGATCGGCACGGACATGAGGTCTTCGCTGGATCTTGTTAGAAGTCGCGTTTGGTAGTGAGGTCCCTTTGCCCTTTCGAAGCAAGCCGATTCAGTGTTCTACTGACTGACCAATCGGGTGATTGCTTCGTTTGGGGGGGAGGAGCACCTGTTTTTTTGCCCTCGAGAAGCGCTCGCCCATCCTCAAGAGCTCGCTCTCTTGACAGAAAATCTGCGTCAAGACGTGATCGACTAGGCTGCGCGGCGAGCGGAACGTAATCGTTTGTGCACAGTGTTCCTCACGGTCCCACTGCTCGTGCCATCGCGATCGTGACAAATGCGGTGCTCAGCGCGAGTTCAAGTTGCGGCCCGGCTATGCTCCGAAGAATGCAGGTGCTGATAGATCCCCGTGTTAAAACCTGCCGCAAATAGATTGGCTCGCTGAATGCAGCTGTTGCCTCCCATCCTGGAGAGTGGTCCGCCGTGCTGTAACTTTAAATCGCCCCGTTGAGTCGGCAGCATGGCACAGTCGAACAGAACTGCCCGACCTCTGTCTCTCGTGGACGGTGGACAACGTCGGCTTGAAGAAACAAATCAGACAGGAATGGTCACAGAGACACGGGTTCCCGTGTTGATCCTGAGCCTGTCTCTACGAACCCGTTCGCAAGCAGGAAAGAAAATGGCTGCGGATCAGCTGCTGTGCCACGACGCACTCATGCGCACACACAGCGTGGAGATGGGTACTGTACTGCTCTATCCGAAGCAAACATGTGATACCATTGACTACTTCACGCACTCCTTTGTACATTTGATGGTAAACATTGAGCTTCTTCACGCATTTCTTTGTAAACTTAGCCTGTCAAGCCTACGTCTGTGCTTGGGTCGTCAGCACCTCGCGGATCATGTGCGTTGTGATGTCAGCGAAGCTTTCTGCGACGGTGAAGAGGAAGTCGATCAGAGCGCTCACGCGGCCGTGCTGCTTGGCTACAGCCAGATCTGCATGCACGTCGCTGCTCTCGGGCAGCAATTGACACAGCACCTGCACGCTCGAACATGGCGCAGATGAGTCCACTGCGTCCGCATTCTGCACGACCATGCGAACGCATCCGTGCAAGCGAAAGCCTCCGTCCGGTCTTGGTCCATTGAACACGCCCTCCGGCTCGATGAGCGAATTCCAGACAAACACGGTGCGCTCGGCGCTGGTGAATCTTCGCATCGAGCGTGTGCCCCGGAATTGCGCCTGGAATTGCTCGGTTCGGGCCTGGAAGCCGAAGCTTTGCGTGACCATGTCTTCTGCTAAAACGGTGGTCTGGGAGAGCAAGAGCAGGTTAGATCAAGTACAAATTAACAGATCGCAACAAATGCGTACCTCGATATGGATGAAATGGCGACTGACGTCGCCACTAGTCATGAATTGCCATAGAGAGTCGCTGGTTGTAACTGCATCGAAGCCGAGCATGTGATGACTGCGAAACTCGATGGAAAAGCTCTGGTCGGCGTTCTGCTTGACCTGCATATCGCAGAACTGATAAGGGGAGACGCTCATGCCGGCGACAGCGAACGCGGTGTCAGTGTCTTCGTACGCTCGCCGGAGAGCCTCAGTTTGCTCCTCTTGTCCACTGGTACTACTGGGAGCGTCTCTGTTGCCAGCATTGAACAGACGAGAGGCGTCGGATGAAGGATGCAGCCCTTGCAAGATCTGTGCAGCACATGTGAACGGATGAGTGAGCTGGATCGATACCAACGAGCTAACAAACGGCGCATTCACTTACATCGATATTGGACGTGCGCTTGAGAATCCTGGCCAGATTGCCGGCCAATTTGACTTGAGCTTCGAGCATGGCCTTCAGATGGGCATTCTCGTGCTCGGCAGCCGTGCGGTGCTTGGATTGGCGCTCAGCAGCGCGGCCCCAGACGGACAGAGACTTTTCAAATGGAGAAGCGAGCCCCGTGTCGTCATCGCATGCTGATGCAGCCGCGACGTCCATGCCGTGCTTGACGAACGCGAGCTTGTACTCCAGCTCTTTGACTTTGTCGCGTAGCTGCAGCAGCTCCTGCCTCTGGCGGCGCACGCGCTTGGGTTGTGTTGTTGCGGGCTCAGCCGGTCGTTCCACCGGCCGGTATCCACCGACAGGATGAACAGCAGACTGCACCGGCGGCGACTTGGGCCAAGATCTGTTGTCCATGGCGTCGTCTTCCTCACTCTCGCTGGTGCCAACGTCGCACTCGTCAATGAACGTGAGCAGATCGTCGATGGACATTGGCTCGACTTGCGAGTCAAGCGATTGTGGATGGGGATGCGTCATTGGGGAGTCAAATTTAATTGTGAGCTTCAAGACCGGACCTTGAACTTGGCCAGAGACCTGCGACTGCGATAGCTTCGGACGGCTTGCACCTGCACATATGGAGCTCGGCAACGAACTTGTCTCGGCTCTCTGTGCGTAAACATCTTCAATGCCCTCGCGAAAGTAAAGACATGAGCACCATCCGACGCAATCACTTGTTCATGCCAAGCTCTGGATTTGTGGGTGAGCAAGCACAGAGACGAACGTCTCGCGCCGAGATGCGAGCGCTAGAAAAAGGGCCGCGGCTCTCTCTGGCTTTCTTGCATTTAGCAGTCTCAAAATGATTGCGGCAGGGGCCAATCTTTTGCCTGCATAATCGTCCGTTCGGCACATGGCTTGCCTTCGGGATGGGGCCAGTTGCACAACACGCCAATCTCTTGCGCGATCCGTTTTCTTTCTTTTTCTCGCAGTGACGAAAGAAAGTGAGTGTCCAACAGTCGCAAGAAGAAGAGTCCGACCAGAGATGGGTGCTTGAGCAGGCATCTGCTGCAGTGTAGCCACTATTTATTATCTGGAGCAGCCATGAGCTGGAGGAGTCAGGCACCTAGTGCGCCACTTGCAGAACGAGGCGGATCGGGCAAATATGTTGAAGGACGCATGTGAATCGTGCCGCCTCAGGGTGTTTACAGTAGCCAAACTGGTGAGGTTGACCGGCTCTGGTCTTGATGTACTTTTAATAATGATAATTTACGGTCGTTCTATTGGCCCAAGCCATGTCTTACCCGCAAACAAGAGCGTGTCTGTGCACGCGTTGTCTGCTTGATCTCGCTCGTTCGGCCGCGGGCTGTCTGAATGTTCATCCATCAGCTGAAGGGTCTGTGCTTGTGCCTGCGCGTGCCTTGATGCCGTGACTCGTGGGTGTCGATTTACTTGCCTGTCTTCCGGCTATCGGTGCCGATCGTGGCCTCTTGGAGCGCTACCTGCAGCCGTCGAGCCAGGTCGTACTTCTCTTCCAACATCGCCTTCAGGCGCGTGTTCTCCGCCTCGGACTCTGATCGATCTCTGTAGCATTGCTGCGCAATGTGGCCCCAGACAGAGCCCATGTCTTCTTCTGTGTTCAACGACGAGTTGCGGTCCACAATCGCTCGCCGCAGCTGCTTCTCGAGGGTCTTGACTTGTGTTCGCAGTTGTCGTAGCTCCGTTTGCTCCTTGCGGACGCGCTTGGGCTGCTGATTTGGGCGTGCTATGGTATCATTCGATGACGTGGACCCACCGAAAGCCGTGCACTCGACATGTCGGACCTCGCCGTCTGATTCCACATCCAAATCGCATTCGTCCAGAAACGCCAAGATGAAGGCGCAATCGTGCGCGCAGTCCTCCATGGAGACGCCTGGTTGCTGCGCGAGGGGGTTGCTACCGGTCATGTTGCGGTTGGTCTCGTGGTTCATTGCCAAATGAGCGCGAGTTACGCTGGGGCCGGCCCAAAATTTGCGGATTGGGTGTTTAGCGAGCAAAAACGCGCTCCGGCCCCAGTGTTACGCGCAGTTAACGGGCCATTGTTGAGGCTTGATTACCAGAACGCAGCTCTGGATTCTGGGAGATGCACCGTTTGCTCGCATGGTTATGCGGGCAGCTGAAGTGTGTGGCTCAGACAGCAGCAGCATGTGTAGAGTGACGGTTCAATCACGCAGGTACACTCAATGAACCGATACAAAGCCAGATGTCGAGGAGGAGCGCCCATCCTGGCGGCACCGACTGTACTGTACATTGCACAGGGCATGCAAACAATGAAGTGGCGAGTGAGTGTACGCGCGTGTGTGTGGCTTTCGGACACGTTTCGTGTGTCGGTATCGCGTGTCGCAATAACAGAAGCACGCAGATTCATTCGCCTGTGGTCAGTCTCGAGGGTAATAGTGTCACGATTACACACCGAAGTCCTGTACTAAACACCAGCGACATTGGTCAAGGCTGCTGCGCCAGCTTCAATGGCCGAGTGACAGGCCACTCGAATATTCGCCCCAGTTACTCGATTCCAAGCGACCCGCCGGCCCATCCGCGACTGCTTCGGTGGCTTCACAGTGTTGGTTCGATTATGCCACAGGTCGTTCGTCCGGCCGCGGATTGAGACAAATTGTTGACCGCAGCCTGATGGTGGGAAAGATCCGCCGATATCTGCGCCTGGCTGCTGTTTACAGATGCAGGCACCGCACAGCAAACATTCCTCCCGCCATAATTCGAATATGGTACAGTGTACCATATGTGGTGATTACGAACACGAAGCGTTTTGATTGGCCAAAACTAATACCCATCTGATGCCATAATCATTTCACATACCGGTAATAATCCTCATTCCGCAACGATGGCTGAGCCCTGCGCAAGCGATCGGTCCCCCTGCGTGGAAGAGAGCTCTGAGCTGGACTGCCAGTTCCTGCTGGAGGTGGAGCAACTGCTGGCACCGCAGAGCGTGACACAGATGCTGACGGAGGTTCAAGGCGATCTCTCTTCCAGCCTGGGACTCTTCCCGCCGCATTTATCCAGTGACCAAGACTGCACCAGCAGCAGTTGCTCCAGCTCTGGCACGCCCGTGAATGCATTCGAGTGTGAGCCGTACATCGATTCTGCTGCTTTGAACGCTGGAGTCACAGCAGCCGAGCCAAGCACACCTGCATCGTCGGCCAAGACCAAGAAACGCGCACCTCGGAATCGCACGTACCGCAAGACCGAGCTGGAGGTTTTACGCTCGCAAGTGGCGGAGCTGGGCACGATGCTAAAAGAACTTCAGCTGAAGGAAATGAAGGCCACAGCTAACGGCCTTGGCGACGTTCTCGTGGGCAGCGTCATGCCGCCGGCGGTCCGTCTGGTACTGCAGAATGCTGCTGAGCCTCGAGCAAAGAGCCCGCTGGATCCTGCCTATCGCGAGCAGGTCGATCATATTCGAGCAGTGTTGGAAAACCTCAAGTTGCGATCCTTGTTCATGGAGCAAATGGCGATCGAGAAGGGTATGGGCTCGGTCTTTCGCAACCGCGTACGTGTCTTCTTTCCTGTGTGATGAGCATGAACTACTGAACTGACTATTGCTTGCGTGGCCAGTCGGCTCAGCGAATCGGACGCAGTGTGAACGATGTCCCTAGTAAATCCGAAGGTCATTTTCAAAGCCTGGCTTACGATTTGCTGCGCGCAAACATCGCGAAGCGATATCGCAATGTCGATTCGCTGTTGCAAGCGAACGGCTTGAGCGATTGCGACGACGCGATCCGCCGACAAGACCACCGGACAGATGATTTGCAGCGGATTGTCAGCGAAAGCGTGACCAACCGAGTGATCCCCTTCCACCGACGCGACATTGCTCGAGTGTTCATGTGTATTGTGGGCATGGATATAGTGCACACCAGCATGTTCCAGGTCAGTCATCGTTCTGCCTGTTATTCTGACAGTAGAATCGGGGATTATGTCTCATTACTATTGTGTGTACCCAGCTGCGAGAGACTGTGGACGACACGGTGCACATCAAAGTCGTTGAGAAGCATCGTCTGTCCAAGACTGACACAACTGTCACCGCCCGCATTGTCATCAAGAGGTTCGAGGAGCCCGATCGAAGTATAATTGTGTGGGAGCACTGCCTCGATGTTGAAGGTGTACTGCCCATGCGCGTGCGAGGCAGTGGATTGAATGTGGTGCGCGCTCCACTGGCGAGCAGTGGGGATGCACCTGTTTCCATCTTCCAGTCGATGTGTGTATTGTGGTCTGACCCACTAGAAGGCCAGAACGCAGGCGCGAAGGGTCAGGCTTCAGCCGCTTGGGAACTGACAAAGCTCGCGCTGAGCTCGTTCTACTGCAATACCGACTTGACGGACCAAGTGATCCAGGCCGTTCTATTGTCCGAGAGTTCGAGCTTGATGCTGCAGCAGCCTTCATCTCAACGAATGAGTGCGCTATGAATCGTGTCTATATTCCGTAATAAAACTTAAATGGGGTCCAGAGAGAACAGTTGGAGAAACCGCGTTGTGGCGTGAGTTGTGACATTGCGCTGGATCGATTGGACGAAACTGCTTTCGGCTGATTGGCTCATCGGAAATGGCTTTGGTTTACTGTCGATCATGGCCGAGTGACCGTTTACTCTCCGAAGGACCAACACTCAGGCTCCGTTTCCTGTAATCAATCTAAAAAAACCTCGAAATATTATCAAAACAAGGTGGATTTATCCAAATAAACTATCATGGTTTCGTACCAGACGTAAGTTTTACACCGTGTTCTGCCATTCTAAACCGTGTGGGCAATAATCAAAACCACTGGACAAATCAAACGGCTGAAGGATACGTAAACCCAACACTCTCCCTCTCCATCCGCCTACCTGAACAGTCTCCTTCCTGTCCAGGACAGCTCACTTTGGATTCCGCTTCGTGCATCGCAACAGCTCTCTTGCTATGGAGAAGACTCAGTCCAAGCAGCTCAACCTCGACTCGTCCGAGGCGCTTCTGGCCCATGGGCCTCATGTGCTGCACGAGTTCATGGCCGACAAGTTCCAAGCAGCCCTGGGTCGTTCCATGCCGCAGATGGAGATTCGAGTGAACGATCTGTCG
>JAADVQ010000797.1:0-10510 GCA_023335835.1 Elongisporangium senticosum
CGCCACCCGACGAAGGGGTATCGTCGCTGTTGCTGTTGTCACCCGACGGGCAAGGAGTCTTGTCGCCACCCGACGAGGGCGAGCCGTGGCTGCCGCTGTTGTCACCCGACGGGCAAGGAGTCTTGTCGCCACCCGACGAAGGGGTATCGTCGCTGTTGCTGTTGTCACCCGACGGGCAAGGAGTCTTGTCGCCACCCGACGAGGGCGAGCCGTGGCTGCCGCTGTTAGACGATGGCGTCGAAGGAGAAGGAGTCACGTTGCCGCTGCCAGACGACGAGGGGATATCGCTACCCGAACCGTACGAAGGCGTCGAGGGCGAAGGAGTGGCACCGCTGCCAGATGACGAGGGGATATCGCTACCCGAACCGTACGAAGGCGTCGAGGGCGTGGGTGTTACGACGCTGCCGCTTGAAGAAGGTGACACGTCGCTTCCAGAACCAGTCGACGTGGTCGAAGGCGCAGGCGTCGGGTAGTTGTATGGCAACGTTGGGCACGGAGTGTCGTCGCTGTCAGAGCCAGTGGACGACCCGGCAGTCGGGGCTGGCGTCGGGTAATTGTACGGCAACGTCGGGCACGGAGTGTCATCGCTGTCGTTCGAGTCAGTGGTCGTGGTAGTAGCCGGAGTGCTAGCAGGCGTAGCCGTGGTGGCTACTGGAGTGCTCGCAGACGTGGGAGCAGGCGTCTCCGTAGTGGTGGAAGCCGGCGTACTGACAGGAGTTGCCGTGGTGACAGCTGGAGTAGAAGTGGTCGAAGCCGGGGTACTGGCAGGTGTCGCCGTGGTTGCCGCCGGAGCAGTGGTGGTGGCAGCAGGAGTGCTGGCGGCCGTGGGAGCCGGGGTGTCTTCCTCGTTGTTGCCAACGTCCGTGGGGGTAGTGGCAGCAGGAGTGCCAACAGGAGTCGGCGTCTCAATACCACTACCAGTGCTCGGGGCGGGAGTCGGGTAGTTGTACGGAAGCGTGGGGCACGGCGTGTCATCGCTGTCCGAGCCAGCATCCGTGGTCGAAGGCGCAGGCGTCGGGTAGTTGTACGGCAGCGTCGGGCACGGCGTGTCATCGCTGTCTGAGCCAGCATCTGTGGTCGAAGGAGCAGGCGTCGGGTAGTTGTACGGCAGCGTCGGGCAAGGAGTGTCGTCGCTGTCCGAGCCGGTAGCCGAAGGAGCTCCAGTGGGGTAGTTGTACGACATCGTCGGGCACGGCGTGTCGTCGCTGTCTGAGCCAGCCGAAGGAGCCAACGTGGTCATAGTAGCCGCAGGCGTCGTGGACGGGGTCTCATAGCCCGAACCAGTCGAAGGAGCAGCCGTGGTCGTGGCAGGCGTCGAGGCCGGAGCCTCGTAGCTGCCGGAGTCCGACTCACTGTCACTGCCGGAAGGAACCACAACATCGCTGCTGTCATCGACGTCGCTGCCACTGGACGAAGCAGGGGTCGAAGGACTGGGAGTAGCATCCGAAGACGGCACTTCAACGCTGCCGCTGCCACTGGACGAAGCAGGGGTCGAAGGACTGGGAGTAGCATCCGAAGACGGTACTTCAACGCTGCCGCTGCCGCTGGTCAAGGGCGACGGGGTCACAACACCATCGCTGCCGCTGGCACTGGGAATATCGCTGCTGCCGCTGTCACTGGGCACGTCGTTGCTGTCGCTGTTGCTGCCGGAGCATGGCGTCGGGGCAGGCGTGGCATCTGACGAGGAGCCAACGTTGCTGTTGGAGCCCTCGTCGCACGGGGTCGGAGCCGGCGTGATATCATCGCTGGGTCCTTCCTCACACGGCGTCGGCGCCGGCGTGGATTCTTTGTCACCACCTTCCTTCTCGCATGGCGTGGGCGCCGGGGTTGATTTGCTGTCACCGCCTTCCTTCTCGCACGGCGTGGGCGACGGGCTGGGGCACGGAGTCACTACGCCTGAAGCCGAGGACGGGCAGGGCGTGATCTCGGAGCCCTTGCTCGGGCACGGAGTCTGCGCAGTCTGGCTGATCTCGCCGGCCTGGCCAGGATTGAAGTCGCCGAGGTTGTTGAGGTCGTAGGCGCCGGCCACCGTGGCGGCGAGCGCGGCAACGACGATCGTCGAGTACACCTTCATGTTGTTACGTGTAGACAGAGGAACAGAAAGGAACGCTGGTTACAGGAGAGACACACACACGGAGGACGAGTATGTGTAGAGTTGGGATGCCACTTGCTTGGGGAGCAGAGTGGATGGGAATCTTCGACTGCTGGGGCGAGGGGGAAAGCGATCGACGGGAGGGAAACCGGCGCGCTCGAGCAGAAGAAAATTGGAGAATGCCGGGTAAAGGAGCCCAGCCGCAACGGGGGATGTGCGGCTCACCCTCCCTTGGTTTCCCTTTTGGCTTGGTTCCTTCACCCAGATGGCGCGCTGGCTTTCCCCCGTCTTTGAACCTACCAGCCAAAGGCCCATGGTACAAAGCAACGACGATCTGTTCGCCAGATGTCACGGCAGCGATTGGGGGCGTTTGGTAATACGGTTTCACAGGTTGCCTATTGATACTGAGAGAAACCTCCGATCCACACGCGGCAGATAAAGTTTCGAAGGTATAATTAGTTGGACACCGGAGCCCTAAACTACTGCAACGTGGGGAGCTCACTTTCTGATGAACGATTGGGCGATGGATCTTGGCTCTTTTTCCTCCAATTGAAACGATACGATACTTTAGGAAAAGGCTAGCAAAACAGAACAACAGCAAAACAATTGAGCTGGGATGGGGGGACACGTATCCTTGAACGACGGTTTCAGTGTAAATTGCCCGTATGACCAAATCGACTGTTCATGGGTATCTTTCCAGTCACATATTGTGCAGGGCTGTATAGATATCATTTGCTGGCTCTTATGTATGGGGGTACGCAACACTGGTGCGTGATTCTGTGGCTCGGATTCGCTTGGCCAGAGACTCGCAAGTGTGTGTGCTACGGGTGTCCGTTCCACTGTTATACCTTCCCGTAGTGCAGAGCCGGGTCGTTTTGAGCTGCTGATTGTCGGTTGGACAGAAGGAGCACAGCGCAAAGCAACTGGCTTTCCTTTCGCGTCCACTCCTTTACGCTCTTAGGATTGGTTTCTCACTCCTCTGGATATGGGTTTACAGGCTGCCGTTGGCCTGGCCATGAGAAGAAACAGCTGATGTTCGCGAACGAGAGACCAAAAGGCCCAGTGTTGGTGCTGACTCAGTGTACAAACCTGCCCCAAATGGAGCTACGGAGATCATGGATGCAATATTGGAAGAATAGAAAGCGTGCTCGATGTCGATAGAAATCATGATGGTGAATAGGCGCTGTGTGAATTTTCGCATAACGCTTTTTCATTCTCATCGTGCGAGTTGACTGACTTGACAAGACGATTTAGTAAAAGCGAGGGGGTAATTTACAGTACGGAATGGTCCTGGTGCTGCACCCAGCGAGACTGATTTTTAATTTTGTTCGTCGTCCACAAAACCACGTACTTAGCGTGATCGATCACTGTACTATGCTAGTCCTAATGTTGAAGTTTGTATGCGAAATCGGCCTGATCACGGCATCAATAATCTGCTGCATTCTTGCGAACGCTCTGGCCAGCTGTATTACTGTATGTCTTGCATTCTGGTGGACGAACACTCGAGAAAATCCAGGCCGGCCTAAAGCTTCCCAGGGCTCCAAATGGCGACTGGCGTTACTTGCCTTTCCATGGGCTCGTCCGAGCCAATCGATGGAAGTGCAAATCTGGATGAACAGGTCCATGTGGTCCAGCCATAAGGGCACATACGCGTCCATGGAGCCATAGACACGTTGAGAGAGACAAGAAAGAGAGACATGACTCGTTCCGGACGCTTCTGCCAGCCTGAGGTTCCAGCATTCCGAAGCGTGTACAGTATGGCGCTCGCTCGTTATGCGTGAATGTTCAACTTAAAGGAGCTGTGTCCAGTGGTTTTGCTTGAAGCCAACGCCAAGTTGGCCCGGGCGCCTGTGCTCAGCTGGCCCAGTGTGGCGCCTGTTCCGTGAATACGGACCCGTAGCCGAGAAAGACTACGATGAAATCTATGTTGTAGGCTGTCCTCTTCCCTCATGATATGAGGGAAGACGACAGCCTACAACACTTATCAAGGCAGACACATGAACGCATGAACGCGGATGAAATATCCGATGGGATAGTACCGTGAATTCCTGGGTACGATCCTTTCGCATCTCGCCTGGATTTTGGATCTTCACCGCCAGACAAGGCTGCATGTTGTGTGTGTTGACGTGGGCTCGGTACAGAGCATGCCATACAGTAATCTGGCTCGTGTACGCACACACACACACGCAGGCTCAAGGAAATACACGGATGGGCAGCACAACAGAATGGAGTGAGCGAGCTTTCGCCATCGAAATCCGATCACAACGCCACACAGGGATTGTTCTCTTGCGTCCAGGTCCTTTACATGATTTCGATTATCTCAGTACGTTGCCTGTGCTGACATGCCAGTTACTATGGTTATCAGTCATCTCAATGCACTGAGATAGGTCAATTGAGGCTCCGACCAGAGTGGGAGGACGTGGGTGATGGATGAAGCAAGTTGGCGCGTGACGAGCACTTCATGCTCTGGGCTGCTGCGGCGTCAATTGATTGTGTGTTACTCACAGACGCAGACGCCCGGGGGCGGCCTATCCGATCTCTCTGATCTGGTCGATCTGTGTGTGGTCCAGCGTGACGTTGTTGGCGTGTAGGACTTGTCCGTCACACTCCAATGGCTGCGCTGCTGCTGCTACCACTGGCCGTTGTCGTCGTGACGTTGGCGGATGCAACGGCCGTGCGCAAGCAACAGCCTCCGCCGCCGTTGCCGCATTTGGTGCGCATTCCGCTGACCAATTATGACCAGATGCAGTTCTACGGCAAGATCAGCGTGGGCACGCCGCCGCAGGAGTTCACCGTCGTCTTCGATACAGGCTCGAGGTAAAGCATCTTGCTCAGTGAATCTCCGGGTATGAATCTTATGAACGAGGCGTTTGTGATTCGTAGCGATGTGTGGCTTCCAGAGACTTCCTGTGAGATCTGCACTGGCAAGCGCCGCTTCGATCCAACAGCCTCTTCCTCGTACGTTCTTCTTGGCTGGTGAAATGGTATATGTGTGCTCTCTCTCTTACGAGTGAAGCTTTCCTCCTTCTGCCGTTAGATATGAGCTCGTAGATGCGTCGTTCCAGCTTGAGTACGGCAGCGGGAATGCGTCCGGCCACGTGATGAAGGAGACCATTTCGTTGGGCTCATTGAAACTCGCGAATGTCCGAATGGGTCGTGTGACGCGGACGAGCAGTCAATTGCAACGCGTCAATGCAGACGGCGTTGTAGGTCTCGGTCTTGATGGTCTGGCGTTCATCACAAGACCAAGTCTGGTCGGCCGATCGACTGTGACAACCGCCTCAGTAGCAGCAGAACCTAGTGCGATGAATGCCTCGTTGCTGTCGCGCTTCTCGGTTTTCATTAATGCGCTGCCGGGGCATTTGCCGCCATCGCAGCTCATTCTTGGTGGTGTGGACTCCTCGCTGGTGCGAACTCCCAAGCCAACGTGGTTTTACTTCCCATTGATCCTGTATCCAGCACCAGTGCGCCGTTCTCGTGGATTCTGGGCGATCGCTGTGCAACAAATGAGTGTCGTCATCGGCGCCAAGAAGGAAGAACTCGAGGCATTGGACCACATGAACGGCGAGGCCTATAACGCAGTGCACTCCATTGTGGCCAAGCGCTCAGTCGCCATTGTGGACTCGGGGACGTCACTGATCTTGCTTCCTAAAGCGGTGTTTGACGCTACGATGACTGCTATTCAACGGCATTTGCAGCAGCAATTCGGCCAGCAAATGGAACCGGACTCTTTCCCGAGTTGTGGATTCGTGTGTTCTCAGTGCACACCGGAGATGTTTCCAGCGCTGGCGTTTGCGTTCCAGCATCAGGAATCGGCTGTCGACAGCAGTTCGGATGTAAAAATGAAGACGCTGATGCTCCAAGGCAGCGACTACGTTCGTTGCGATGGCCATCTCTGTGCGCCTCAGCTGGATCTGCATTCATTGCCATTTGCAAGCAAGCAAGAGAACGACCCAGAAAGCCGACAAAACACGATCGTTCTTGGTGCGATTTTCATGCGAGCGTACTACACGGTCTTCAATGCAGCCGAGGGTCACGTGGGCTTTGCATGTGAATCGACTGGCCGATGTCTGGGTGGGCTGAACCCGCACTTGCAGTTCCAGTCGCTGGGTGAGATCGATTCTGGGCTCGTGATCTGGTGCCAAATCTACTCTTGGGTCGGAGCATTCCTGTTCTTTGCAGCTGCGTTTGCATTGATCCGGACACTGTTCACGGAAGGTCTCATCGTGGGAAGCGGCGAAGAAGATCTGAAGAGCACAAAGGTATCAGCTAGCATTAGTGAAGACGATGATCAAGCTGTCGAAGTGCTTGTCGAGCCAATTGACGAACTGAGGTCGGTCGTATCTCACCGCAAGAGCAGTGTTTGTCAGGATGTATAGATTAGGCACAATTTGATAGGTTGTGTACAATATATTAAATTATATAGAGTCGTCAAGATTATCAGACTGCAGCATTTGTAAGCAGCGTGAGGACACCAAGTACCCTTTAACTTAGCCCAGTCTGGGTTGAAATTATGTTTACAAAGTTAGCTGTCATGGCAGATGGAGGAATAATAACTGTCGCTGTACTTTGCATGAGCGACAGTATCTCCTAATTTTCACTCGAGGAGATATTGCATTGAATCAGAATTCAACGGTTCATGACAGTGATCCAAACATCAGCCAGACTGAGGCTCGTTAGAGAGAATGGCGTAAGTGGGGGTAAAGAAAGCATACATGAATAATGCGGATGTGATCGCGAAATCGGAAAGTGGAAATGTAAGAGTGAAAGTTCGTGAAGAAGTTCGTCCTATATTAGGTGGTATTGAAGTTGCCTTTTCGAAGAATGTTTGTGACTAGCCAAAGCTCAAGAGAAACAAACAGTTTTCCAAATGCTACAATGCGTTTTGCAAAGTAACCACCAACATTCGTCGCTCCTGTATCTGGGCGTCTTCATGGTGCGTGAGCGCAACGATCGAGACATCAAGTGGACAATATTGAGGAATCCCACGTTTTGCAAAAGATCCGGAGAACTCAGCAGCTCGTGCTTTCGCCCGGTATTCCATGTAAGGACATTGTCACTGTTCGTGTATTGCTATTAAATGTGCTTGGATCGTCACCATCGGAACCTTCTCTCAGAATTTCTCCCCAGAGGACGATCTCAGCTTGACCTGTGTCCTTGTCATCGAAGGTTTGCAGGTCAAAGCCGACGCATCCAACGCCGATTCGAACGCTATAAAAAAGAATTCCTTGTCACCGGAAGAACAGATCCTGCTTCATAAAATCGTGTTTGACGCCAAGATGGCTGCTATTCCGTGGCATCTGTAGCAGCGTTCGAGAGAATGTCGAGCAGCCAGAGGTGGAAACCGGTGGCTGCAGGTTATATAGATCCAATACAACTGCCAAAAAAGCTTCTACACTCTTGGTGATATCGTCCACTGCAATCTTGATGCTCAGTTCACGACGTCGCACTGGCCGCACGTTGGACAGGCCAGCGCCTCGTTGAGTTTGGGCAGGATGCACTCGTCATGGAATCGGTGGCCGCAGCGCAGCTTCATAACATAGGCCTCCTTGGCGCCCATGGGGATGGCGCAGAGCGCACAGAGCGTCATGGATTCCGGAGCGGCGTGGGCCGGCGCCTCGACCAGCATGGTGCCGTTCATGCTCTGTCTGGAGAAATCAATCGAGTCGTCGGACTTGGGAGGCGACGCCATGACCGCCTTATCCATCTGCAGCGCGTGCTTGTCGTCCACGACCTCGCCGTAGACAAACTCCAGCAGCGTCTGCGCCACAAACGCCGTGACGATGTGACAACTCTGGTTCACGCGCGAGAGCACGAACTGGTGTACCGTGTGCAGCACGGTCTCGAGCGCCTCGCGCCGCCGCTCCAGTGCGCTCTGGCCGAAGCTGAAGGCCGTCAAGCGCGAGGGGAACGACGTGCGCAAGAAGCTCTCCAGCCAGACGCAGCCGGCGTCGCAAAAGTGGCCGTGGTGCAGCGACTCGAGCAGCCGATCGCGGAACGCGTGGTACTCATCTAGCGAGCGCGCGTGCTTCCACTTGACGTGCGCGCTCGTGTGGCGCACGGTCATGACGTAGCGCACGTCCTCGCCGCTGCGCCGTGTCTCCACCGCGAGCTCGAGCGAGACCTGGTCCAGCCGCTGGAGCACGGGCGAGAGCTGCGTGGGCGCCGCCGCGCTGTCGTCGCCCGCAGGCCCACTGGACGCCGACAACGACGCGCGCACCTTGATAACGTCGCTGGCGTTGGCGTGCGAGAGCCCGCGGCTGCGGCGCTTGGCGAAGACGTTGTGCATGGCGGACGGAGGATGCTGGAGTGGACGTACGTCGCTGGACGTGGATTGGGAGCTGCTGGACTGAATCTCAATGAGAACTGCTGGATAAAAGAAAAAAGAACGATTCGGACCCAAACAGTTGCCAATCACAAGTGATTATGCTCTGCTAGGCCTTTTTATTCCCCGAGAGATGATGTTCTGAGAACAAAATATGCCAGTGACCAAATTCGAAGGGTGTGAACCCAGTTCTCCAGTGTGGCTGTCTGTATTACACTCTTACTGTCTGCTTTCATGTGAGCGTGCTTGTTGCTACTCGCTGTTCGTTCCCGCTTTTTAGTTCTTCGTCCATTCGTGTCCAATAAATAAGTCTATAGCCGTGATGAATACTTTCCTCAGTGCTGCTGTCTTGGTGCATTGTGGTGGTGATGATGGTGGTGGTGAGCTGGTGGAGGACTCCATGGCGGCGTCGTCACGGCTGGAGCGACGGCAAAAGGAGGAACGGTCGCAGTCGGGATGACTGGGTAATGCAGCACATCCGGCACGATCGACTGCCATCGCTGTTCATCGTTATCGCCCACGGGTGATGGGCTGCTGCTGTTTACGCCATGCCACGTTTGGCGTGGATGCACCAGCAGATCAGGTCGCCAGCCATCACCACGTGCATACAGAGCACAGCAGTTCACAAAGAACTCATCCACGTCCGATGCAGATGAAGACGGAGACATCAACATTCGACTGAGACGGTTCCGACCCATTCGACACGCGCGCTTGATCAACGGGAACGAATCGGTCGAGACACTGCGACCGAGATTGTTGTAAGGGTCCAGCGGATCCACAATATTGCACACGCGGATGGGAAACATCTTAAGTCCTCCACCGCCATTCATCAGCGTAGGAGACGACCCGCCGACTGTTGCAGCACTAGAGGCCTCGAATCCACCAAACTGGTCTTGCAATCGCAAGCGCATCTGATCCACTTCGTCAAAGTCCAAGAAAACACTCGAGTTGCGGTGCGGGTCATGCTTGCGGACAGCTTTGCGAAGAGGCATTGTCGGCAGCGCGCTCAGTGCAACAGGTCCGTGTACAGTCATCGCAGAGTCGTGCCACGGGAACTCAGCCACGCGATCCAGAAACAGGAACAATGCTTGCAGCGGGTGCGTAAGGCTTGGTCCGTGCTCGTTAAACAGCGACACAACAATCGTGTTGATTGCATACGTCGATAGCGCTCCATTACTTGAGCCTAGAACGCTCTGACCACCCATGGATTTCCCCGGCAAAGTCGGTTGGGAAGGTGCTTGGTTCGAGTAAGCACCACTTTCATGAAGGCACCACGATTTGATCAGGATCAAACTCTTCTTCAGCAAATGCTGTTGATTTACGCGCACATCCATGGCATCCAGCAGGACCAACGCGCCCAATGCGCCTGTACGATTCGCAGTCACATCCACGGCCACATTGTCAATGGTGCACTTGATCACACGCACATCGGCGTTGATAAAGCTCACATTACGCACGGTATGAGAAGGCACCGTCATCGAGGAGGTCGTCGAGCTTACTGCTGGTGGCGTCACGCGCTTCCCATTCGGCGACCCATTCATCATCGGTACAGCCTCAGCTATTGCGTCAGGATGACTACTGCCAGCCAAGCAAAGAGCATGTAGCACAGCGAAATGCCATGATGGCTCCAGCTCTTTCGGTAGCAGCAAGCACACATCCAGATCCGCTGACGGCAGATATGTCTTCATGGGGAAAGAGCCCATCGAAAAAAACAATATCGGAGTCGCAGGCGGAAAATTCGCTTCCAACACGCGGTGCACAAACGACAAGATCTTGAATCGAACGTGGTCGGCCTCAGGGCTTGGTCCCATGGTGTTCACGAGTTGTCCCACACGCGATTCCATCGCATGGAGTGCATGATGTGGAAATTTGGTACGTAAAGCCGCCAGGCGATCAGTCAAACCATCTTCGACAATTTGGTCATGTTGCTCAATGGATGCCGCACGGTTCGCTTGTGACAACAAGTCACGCAGATAAGCAATTTCGGCGTCTTTTTCTTGCAATAATCGCTGGTGATGAAGGAGCTGTTGATGCTGATGTTGCTCGGCTTGCTGTAATGCCTGGCCGTATGCAAATGGACGGATGACAAGCGA
>JAADVQ010000798.1:0-10499 GCA_023335835.1 Elongisporangium senticosum
CCAGTTGTTGGTCGGAATGGCTCGAGACGACAGGATGGAGCTATCAATGTACTTGGGCGGGCAGAACGAGCGCATGGCGTCCGTGGCCTCGAACAGCGACGTCGGTAGCGGAGCCTGGGGTGGAGCGATGCTGCTGCTGGCATCGGCCAATTGAGCGGACTCGCATCCGCAGGCCACGGCCGCCAATGCGAGGGATACCGATAGGATCTGCATCATGCTGAGCTCCTGATATCTGATGTCATGAATCGCATGGCTTTGGGGTGAGTTTATTAATATACCCCTGTGCTGGGATCTCAAAGTTGCCAAAATGCATGGACTTGCTCTGCAGCTTGTGCTTCGTGATGTCC
The DNA here is from genome assembly GCA_023335835.1 of Elongisporangium senticosum. NCBI lineage: Eukaryota > Oomycota > Peronosporomycetes > Pythiales > Pythiaceae > Elongisporangium > Elongisporangium senticosum. The sequence goes on from JAADVQ010000798.1 coordinate 348, forward strand.
ATGGATCTTCTGGCTAATGACATGATCAAGTGGCAAAAGGCTTTGAGTCTGCTTGACTCAGACCCACGCAAACTTTTCATTCGCGAGCCACACAGGAAGAGAAGCTGGCGATGGAGACGTCCGATGCTGTGCAAAGATCATGGCGCTGGACAACGAGCTCTCTCGGTCTTGATATTCAATCTGGAAGCGACTGGCGATGGCCTCTTGCGCTAGCCACGACGGCGGGTCCCAGATCTTGACACATTTCAGGTCAAATTTGCGAGCTTCACGCAGAGCGGCGCTCAACAGCGCGTGACAGGCATCGGAGCAGCTCTCGGGAATGCGCGAACGAAGAATGTAGAGCGCCGAGTCTTTGGGATGGTGGCACCACACGATGAACGCGCCGTCGTCCACTTTGATCCCACACTGCTTGATAGGCGCTTTGTTGTGGCCTTGAAGAGCCAAGTCATACACGCCCGCGCGAAACTGCCACTCGATTGGATCGCGCGTTGCAACAGTCGCAAACACTTCCTGGTCGGCGTACTTTGCATCGGAGAGCTCGGCTTGGAGCGATTGCCGGTCCTTCACCAGCAGTTCATCCAACACGGCATCAAGATAAAGCGGCTCGCCCTTGCTGGCACTGAGCTCCAAGGCAGCCGCATTCTTCGGGTCTACAACGTACACAGATCCCATGCGGGATTCATGGCAGCGCCAGCCGAGCTTGTCGTAGTACTTTGGTCCAATGTCCGAGTACAGAACCGAGCCGATCGAATCAGGAAGCGCAGCCGTCTTCGCTGCGACTTGCGTGAGGAAGAAAGCCGCCAGGCCTTGCTTGCGGTAGGACGGGAGCGTGAACACCGATCCGATATGATGCGAATAGCCTCGCACGATAGCCCCATCGGCCTTGCGCAGTATACACTCGAAGCTGTAGACTTCACAATGGACGCACAAAGCAGGTAGCTGATCTTCGTCTTGCACGGTCAGCTCCTCATCGTCTTGGATCGTTGCTCCGTCACTTTGTACGCGCTCCACCAGTGCCCAGAACGACCCACGTGTTCTGGTGAACTGCGAATGCATCAGCTGGTCTTCTCGATGAAGGTACTGCGTCAGGTCCAGCGCCGGGGCTCCCCATTCTTCGAAGTCGTCCACTCGGCACTGGCGGAGAAGCGCGTCCGTTGTCAGGCGCACGACGCGGAAGCGCGCCGCCAGGCTGCCTGTCTGGTCCTGCGACATGGAGAAGTTCTGTGAGTGACGATGACAAGCAGAAGAACCTCTATTCGAAGCAGTTTGCTATGGAGTATTTTTCACGGTTAGTTTCCCAAGCAGGTTATTGCATTTCAATTAACAGTTAAAAACGCTCATAAAGCGCGTTATGTGCACGGCGTTTGTTTGCAGTTTGATTGCACGCAGATTAGAAGAGGTTGACTTCCTTCTTCTTAGCCTGCTGCTTCCACTTAGGCTGGTTGGCAAAGTCGGCCTTGGAGTGGCCCATGACCTGGAGGAATTCGGCATCCGAAAGGTAGGTCTGCACAGTCAAAAGCAAAGAGTATGAGTACATGGTTCATGGGGCGATCAATATGCCAATCATTTCGTACCTCCTTGCACGTGATGTCAATGCCTTCAACACCGGCGATGAGCTGCTCCAGCGTGTAGAACTGTCCAGCGGTCGCCACGACAGTTGGAGCAGGAGGAGCAGCAACCGGGGCCGGAGCAATGGATTCGCTGGTAATCGTACCAATAGCATCCTTCGGCTTGTTCTTTTCCTTCTCTTCCTTCAGCTTCTGCAATCGGACCACGTACGGGTCCACGAACTCGTTCTGCTCAAAGAAGCTCTTGTCCCAAGCCAAGAAGTTGCTGGTAAACATAGGCGGCTCGTTCTTGCAGCGCACAGTGATCACAGGAGTACCGTCACCACGGCCGTCACTCTTGACCAGACGCAGGTACTCATCAGCGAGGGCAACAGCCTCACGCTTCTCAGCCTCGTTGGCACCATCACCGATCCAGATGTAGAGAGACGTGTACGTGTCGAGGAGGAAAACGTCGTCAACATTGAGGTCGTCCTGAGCGAACTCGAAGATTTCTTCGGCGTGGAAGTAGCCGTACGCGTTCGAGCAGTGGAACAAACGAGGCTGGTGGGGGATTTCAGCGCTAATCTTTTGAGACGGGTAGTCGGCCTTACCACCCAAGAAACCCCAGAATTCTTCCGGCTCGCTGCCTTCCACAAGCACAACGCGTTCACGGGACTTGACAAGAACATCAGCGATCTTGGAAGTCACTTCACGCTCGGCGTTACTGCTACCAGCACCTTCCCACTCGTAAACAACGCTAGGGGTTTCCAGCACAAAGCAATCACCAGAGTTCAGACTGGTTGCAACTTCTGCTACTTGAGACGCAACAGTGTTTTCAGGGCTCGTGCCCTTCACGTGGTAGAGAGAGACGCCATCAGTGTCGTACGAGTCGCTGTCATCAACGTTCGTGAAGCCGCTCGCCTTGCCACCAGCGTGGACAATCATCTTGCCGTGGAACAGAGCACGGAAATGAGTAGGTTCCTTGCCCTGAATCACACGCACTTGAACAGGAGATCCACCCATTTCATCATCAATCTTCGTGGCCCAAAGCGCAGCCGATGCCTTTTCATCAGTCGTGGACGAGCGGCCCTGCCAGAAGTAGATCACGTGGGATGCCTTTCCGCTCGGAGGAGTGACGGAGTGCAAGATAACATAGCTGTCACCTCCGTAGAACTGTCCGTACTGAGCCTTGGGAATTTCAACCTTGTCCAGGTTTTCAATGCGCCAGATCATCACTTGAGACTCGCCTTCCGGGAAGACTTCTTCTTCAGCGGCAGCAGCCGACGACACGAGAGCGTTGACATCCAACTTGCGATCGGACGAAGAAGCAACACCCGCGCTCTGCTGAAGGCCAAACTGCAGAGCCTTGGGCTGGGTCCAAGCACTGAAAAGTGCCGTGAAAACAGGCGGCTCTCCAGATTCCACAACACGAGTGGTGGGCGTGTGAAGCGAGCGGCTAGTCTTCTGAAGGTACTTGGTCGCAGTCGTAATGGCGTTCTTGCGCTCGCCGTCCGACGCACCCTTGCCAACCCAGACGAAGATAGCATCACCGACATCCACGATGAAGACGTCTTCGGTCTTCAGCAGATCCTTGGTAAGCACACCCGACGAAGGGGTGACATCAGTCACGGCCAGGTCGCTCGACGAATCGCTCAGACGAAGAATAGTCGTGGTCTTCTTGACCATACGCTCAAAGTTTTCGTCAGGTTCGCCAGTGCGAGTTACTTCGACGTAGCCACCCAGAGCGGTCCAGAAACCAGCGCTCTTGGGCTCTTCCTCCAGGAATGTGATGTTAGCACGGCCGCCACGGCCTTCGTTGTTGAGTGTGCGTACAAACTCCAGACCCTTAGCCTTTTCCAGGCGGTTGGCAGACTTGCCATTGTACACGTAGAGCTCCAGACCGGCATCCAGCACGTAGACATCGTCGACCGTCAGCGAAGCGCTCTTGACGGGGACCTGGTGCACGCGCACCGTGCGTTTGCCCTTGACCTGGAAGAGACGCGTCTCGTATTCGTCACGGTTTACAGTGTTAAAGCCGCTGGCGACGCCGCCTTCCAAGTAGTGCAGGCCGGTCTTCTTGAAGTACGAAAGGAAGAGCTCCTAATGGACAAAGCAAAGCATCAGGTCAGCCAATACCTCCCACAAAATGCACATCAGCACCATGTTCGTTCACAAACGACGTACGGATTCGTGGTCTTCGCATTCGCGGTACTGCACGGGGCTGCCACCGAGCGACTCGTCCAGCTCCACGGCCTTATACGCCGCCACGCCAGCTTCATCCTGGCTGGTGTCTTTGCCGAGCCAGAAGTGGATGCTCCAAGTGAGACCGCTACAAGTTCAACAGCAAATAGGCAGGACCACACGAGATGGATGCGCATACACATTGACAATAATGAGTGACTCTGAGCATTGGATACACACATATCCGTTGCCCTCCCTGCCCACGCGCCTTGGTCCATTGAGAGCCAAGACACGGGTGCAAGTGCAAGGACGCCCGGCTATGGCACATACGAGACAAGCACACACCTGCTGCTCTGCGTGGTCTTCAAGAAGATGTAGCTGTCGCCGTTGTACAGCTGGCCGGTTTGCGCAGCCGACACGCGCACGGGCTTGAGCGCTTCAATGCGCCACGACTCGAGGCCGGCCTTCTGGCCAGCACCTTGGAACGCCGGATCCACCGACATGACTCGCTTGCTCTTTGTCTGATCTTTCTGCCTACACCACCGCCACGCTCGTCAGCCCTCTGCATCGTGCTTCCGACTTTTGCCGCGCCCGCTTTGGCCCGCGGCATCTTGCGCCACAAACTCACCGCCTGGGGCTGGAAAAATGCGAAAATGAACCCTACGACGCTCCCCCCTCTTGCTGGCACCAAGGCGGTCGTACCAACGTAACCCAGCCAATGAAAATCCAGCGTCCGGGCGGATCCGCCAATCATGTCCCGTAGCTGGCGTCCACTTCAACTGAATCTTTCTGAATCAGGACGCGTAAATTACGGCGTAAATAACCCACACCCAAAAACACACCCTAGTAAAAGGGGTAATTACCACGTTACAGTACGCTCAGGCTAGGGCTGGGATGACGCGGTGGTTTGGCAAATCGCGGCAGCACCAAGCAGCAGCAAGGAACCAACGAAGCGGACTCGCCAATCCGATGCGCGTCTCGCAGGTCTCCATCGTGCGCCAGGCTTCGCGCCGCGCGGCCCGCCATTGCGGCCCCGCCGCCGCCTCCATAACCAATCCTCTTAATGGCTTCACCTCCGTGCGGTTCTTCAACTCCCCTGGCGGCGAGCCCGAGGAGGATGACCACTTCCGCAATTACACGCACAAGCTCAAGAAGTTTGAGCCCCCGCTCAAGGCCGGCAAACGCGGCATCGATCTCGTACGTGTGCTCCCTGATCATGGTGTCGTCTGGGTATAGAGAGACGGTCGTGCTTAGTGACATTTCGCGTCTGGCCTGGCTGTGTATGCAGGTGCATGACCCGCTGTACAACAAAGGAACGTGCTTCGACCTCGTGGAGCGCGATCGCCTCGGTACGTGTCGCAATACGTCTGCTGCAATTGGACGCAATCCTCAATGCTCATGTGGTGGGTGCTGATAATGCAGGTCTGCGTGGCCTCGTGCCTCCGCGCAAGCTCGAGATTGACGTGCAGCTGGAGAAGCTGTACGAGATCTACTCGGATGAGCCGGACGCTCTGCGCAAGAATGTCTTCCTGCAGGACTTGCACAACCGTAACGAGACGCTTTTCTTCCGTCTGCTGATCAAGCACATCAAGGAGATGGGTACGTCCGTCCTTGCCTTGTTTCTCGTGCTTGACAGAGTGCTAACTGTGGTCGTCTTCTACTGCAGCTCCCATTGTGTACACGCCGACCGTCGGTCTCGTGTGCCAGAAGTTCGGCAGTACCTTCCGCCGCCCTCGTGGTATGTTTTTCAGCTCCCAGGACGTTGGTCAGTTCGGCGCCATGGTGCACAACTGGCCCTGCGACGACGTGGAAGTGATCGTCGTGACCGACGGCAGTCGCATTCTTGGTCTGGGCGATCTCGGTGTCAACGGCATGGGCATCCCCATTGGCAAGCTGGCGCTGTACACTGGTGCCGGTGGTATCGACCCGCGCAAAGTGCTGCCTGTGATGCTGGACACGGGCACCAACAACCAGAAATTCCTGGACGACCCGTACTACCTGGGCATGCAGCACCCGCGTCTCAAGGGCGAAGCCTTCTGGAACATGGTGGACGAATTCATGCGTGCTGTCCGCCACCGCTGGCCCAATGCGCTCGTGCAGTTCGAGGATTTCTCCAGTGACCACGCTGCCGATGTGCTGAACGCCTACCGTCTGAAGCAACTGTGCTTCAACGATGACATCCAGGGCACGGGTGCGACTGTGCTCGCCGGTGCCCTCAGTGCCTGTGCTCTTGTCGGCGTTCCGCTCAAGGACCAGCGCATCGTGATCCTGGGCGCCGGTAGCGCCGGTCTTGGTGTCGCCACCACGCTTCTGCAGGGTATGATGCGCGAAGGCCTCTCGGCCGATGAAGCCCGCAGCCGCTTCTACATCATGGACCAGTTCGGTCTCATGAGCACCAGTCGTGGCTCGGCGCTGAGCCCTGGCCAGAAGTACTTCGCCCGCACCGACCTGGACGACAAGCTGAGCCTCGTCGACGTTGTCAAGCAAGTCAAGCCCACGATGCTCATGGGTCTGAGTGCGTCCAGCGGCGCCTTCAAGCAGGAAGCCGTGGAGGAAATGGCCAAGCACGTTGAGCGACCGATCGTGTTCCCGCTCTCGAACCCGACGTCGGTCGCCGAATGCACGGCCGAGCAGGCCTACCAGTGGACCAAGGGCAAGTGCGTGTTCGCCAGTGGCAGTCCGTTCGACCCCGTGAAGTTCGAAGGCAATCTGTACTCGCCGAGCCAGTGCAACAACATGTTCATCTTCCCTGGCGTCGGTCTCGCGGCGGTTGTGTGCCAAGCGACCCGAGTTACGGACCGCATGTTGTACGCTGCGGCCAAGGCGCTCTCGCAGTGTCTGACCGAGGAAGAGATCGCCAACGGCCAGGTGTTCCCGTCGGTGGAGAACATTCGCAATGTCACGCTCAAGGTGGCCACGGCTGTGGTGCAGTGCGCGCTGGACGACGAAGTGGCCGGCTTCCGCCCCAAGATCCGTCGCGGCGCCAGTCTCGAGGACTTCGTTGCGTCCAAGATGTACTACCCGACGTACCACTCGCTCGTTGAGTAAGTGTTACATTGGTAACACCGGCTTTGGCGCTTCCTGAGCGTCAGAGTCGAGATTGTACACCACGGAGCTCCAAAGAGAACGCCTTCGCCCTGGCTGCGATGGTGTTTGAACTGGTCGCTCTTGTTAGTAGTTTGCTTTTGCTTTGAGTTGCTGTCGCCCCTTACTCTACTGGAGCTTTCGATTGTCAGTCGTTGCCCCACCTACTGCTGCTGTGTAGACAGAGCAAACTTGGACACAAAGGCGTCGAAGAGCGATTCCTCCTGCGCCGGGTCCTTGGCCTTGCGGATCGCGTGCAGGCAGCCCGTGACTGACCCCATGGGCGCGTCGATGTCCACTCCGCTCGCGTACTCGAACGTTTGTCCTGGCGCCAGCACCGGCGTGTGGCCCACGACACCGGGCGAATTGCGAGGCAGCGCGACGCGCTGGCCCTTGGCGCTCTGGAATGTGTACTGCCGGCCAACAATCTGCACCGAGTCGTCCTCATCTGCAAACAGACACACAAGCACCAGCATCAGTCTTGAGATTATACAGCCAACGATGCTACATAGTAGCGAACGCACTCTCATTCGTGATCGTGATACGATACGTGAAGCGATAAATACTCTGACTCGGCACCGAATGCGACGGCACGTACTGACTCGTGGCCTCAATGCGCACGCCCTGCGTTCTCGTGACTAGGACATCCTCGCATTAACAGCAGCAGTTCCTGCCAGGCTCAGGACTGGAGCGATGCACTCACCACTGGAGCACTTGGACCGCAACAGCTGATCCGACAGTTCTTGAAGCGCTCTGCAGCATCACAACTCCAATGAAATTCCCACATACACACTGACGAAGCAGCAGCAGCAGCACGTACAGAATTGCTTCGTCGATCTTCTCGCTGATCACCTGACGTCACAAGAGCCAAACACTCATTCAACCACAGACCCAATCATGTCACAAGATGCCAGCCGAGCCAACCTGTGGCTCTGTGATGCTGCTATTGCGACGGAACGCCTGCTTGACGCTCTCTACCGCGTCCACATGGCGCTCCGTAAACGACCCGCTGTCTCGGACCGCCTCGGCCTCCTCCAGCGAGCTCACAGTCGCGAGCAGCGGTCGGAACGGCAGCTCCTGCTGCGGCGCGTGTGTCTCCAGCGTCGGCTTGTACTGGCCCGAGCCCCACTCCTCGAGCCGGAGCGCCTTTCGCAGACAGTAGTGCGGCGTGCGCTGGAGCTCCACGGCGTCGCGCAGCACGCACTTGTAGATGGCGCGGACGGTCGCGGCCTTGCTCATCTTCTGCTCTGGTCGTGACGCAATCAATTGCGGATGTGGGCAAACCCCGTGCAAATTGATACCGCTAATTCAACGAGCAGCTTCGTTGGGATCAGATCTAAGTGCGAGATGGCGACGGCGGATGTGGGCTCGCGCTTCCGGGTCGTGCGCCTGGCGTCCGAGCCGCTCAAGCAGCAGACCAAGAGGGACGACTTCACCGAATGGGGTGCGCCGGCGCTGGACCAGCAGCAGTACCAGCAGAAAGAGCTGCGGCAGCGGCAGACGCCGTTCTCCCAGCGCGGCTCGATCTTCTGGGCGCTGGTGGAGCGCACTGCGCACGACCAGGATGACGATGAACTTACGGTGGAGGACGGCGATAGCGATGCGGCTCTCCTACCTACGATCTACTGCCATTGTGAGAGCCACCGCTTTGACTGCCTGCTGCGCAAGGCCGATGGAGCGATCGTCCAGGGCTACTCGCACCACATCGGCTCGGTGTTCACGCTACCGGAGCACCGCAAGCAGGGCCTGGCCTCGTTCTTCCTTACGCAGATCGCGGCCAAGATGTCCAAGCTGCCGGACGCCGTGGGATCGGTGCTCTACTCGGATATCGGGCCCACGTACTATGACAAGCTCGGCTGGCGCCTGTACGAGTCCCGCATGGCGTCGCTCAGCTCTACCGACAGCAAGAACAACCCGACGCCAGCGACTGAAGAGGGAGGAGTGCCTCTGTATTTAAACGAGGTGCTGGATGAGCTCCTGGCCAAGGACAAGCAGACGCTGAAGCAGGAGATCGCCAGCGCTGCGTACGCAGGCCGAGAGGTATTTGTGCCCATCGCGACGCGGGACTCGATTGAGTGGCAGTTCTGCATCGGCGTCTACTACGCGTCCATTCGAGGCTTTGATGAGCTGCCCACGCAGTGCGGACTCCAGTTCAGCGACGATGCGTTCATCACTTGGTGCCACAACCTCAAGGAGTCGACACTTTACGTGGCACGCGCGCGGTTCCCCGAGACCAACCCGGAGCTCTGCCAGGCCATGATCCACGCTGCGCTGCGTGAGGCGCGCAAGTTCCAGCTGAAAAGCGTCAAATTCTGGGACCCGACGTCGTGCCTGGCGCAGGAGTCGGTCGCTAGTCGCTTCCAGATCGAGTACGAGGACCGAGGGGATTCGTTGTCCAGCGCCCGGATCTTTGCGCAGCATCGTACCTCGCCAGATGCAGATGCCCCGCCTCCCGTTTGGCTCGCGAATGAAAAGTTCGCGTGGGTGTAAGCTCGATCCATCCATATATTGGACAGCCCAGCAAGGACGGATTGTAACACGACGGCATTACTTGGCTCTTGTGCGGTCACTGTTTTCTGGTTTGCGTGCGTCAGCAACGACCGTCGATGGTCCAGCGTGTGCGACAGCGAAGCACGCCCGGAGAGCATTCACACAGTTGAGCTTTCGACTCGAGCTCTGATCCGGTGGACAACCTGCCAATGGAGCATCTGATTCAGCAGTGCACAGTGTCAATTTCAGAGCTCGAGACCCAAACGAATGGCTTCCAGTCGACTGCAAGAGCTCTGATACAGTACGTGCGTCTAGCCAAAATCGAACTGGAAGATCATGGTCACACTGTGCAGCTCAAGTTCAAGCCCGGCATCGACCAGCTAGCGCTATCTCAATGCGACCTCAAGCGCTTCATGAAGTTGTATCGCTCACTTGTCATTTGGACGCATCTCGAGCACCAGATCATCGTTCGCTTCAAGCCTTCGCATCCTGTCACCCGCCTCTGCTCAAAATGAAGATCCTTTCGACAACTTTGGGCCTCGCAGCCTTGGCCTGCGGCTACGAAAGTGGACTGGCTCAATCCACTAGCTCGCCTTGGCAGCATGCATCGGCTTCAGCTGGTGGCGATCTCACGCTTCTGCCGCCGACTTCAACTGGCACCGGATCGCAAGCAGCTCCACCGGCCAGTCCTCCAACTGATGGCTCGAACGCCAGCAGCAGCATCGCTCCACCCCAGGCTCCGCTACCGACGTCGCTGTTCGAGGCCACGGACGCCATGCGCTCGTTCTGCCCGCCCAAGTACATTGATAGCTCCATCCTGTCGTCTCGAGCCATTCCGACCAACAACTGG
>JAADVQ010000799.1:0-10496 GCA_023335835.1 Elongisporangium senticosum
CAAATACCGGTTCTAACATATAGGAATTATGTGGCGCACACTAATGTAGAGCCCATGTGTCTACTGGCCATTCTTGCAAGCAAGCATGGGGCTCCAAGAGAAGATCAACGCCAACCCGACGGTCTACGCCGTCAACACATCCGCGTCCAAGAAGTACGACGTCTACGACGCCACGGACGAGGAGACGTCCGACCCGTTTGATGCCGAGGAGGTCTTTGGTACGCATCATGGCGCTCTGTAGGATCAGGAGACAGAGGCGGACGCTTACTTTGTGTCTGGAACGCCAGAGATCGTGCGTCACATCAATGACCCGGAGCATCCGCTGACGCTGGAGCAGCTCAAGGTCATGGCGCTGGAGAACATCCATATCGACGACGCCAAAAGCCGCCTGGTGATCTACTTCACGCCCACCATTCCGCACTGCAGGTGTAACTGTGCCACTCGTCCCGCATTCACTCTGGCCAAAGCTGACTCTTGCATTCTGTTCCTCAGCATGGCCACTCTGATCGGCCTCTGTCTGCGCGTCAAGCTCCTGCGATCGCTGCCTGCGCGCTTCAAGGTGGACATCCTCATCACGCCCGGCACGCACTCGTCCGAGGCCGCCGTGAACAAGCAGCTCAACGACAAGGAGCGCGTGGCAGCGGCGCTGGAGAATTCGCACCTGCTGCATGTCGTGAACAAGTGCATCGCCAACACGGACAAGTAGTGCGACAGCTTCCGTTCTCTGTATTTTAATGGCCTGGCCACGCTCTCATAAATACTGCTTGACTCGCATGTCGTTATCGCTTATTCTCTCTCGTGCCTCCAGCTCCGCGATCCGCCGCAGCAGGTGCTCGCGTTCCTGTAGCAGATCCTGCACCTTGTGATACTCTTCGCTGGGTTCCACTGCGCTCTCCAGCCAGTCGGCGTCACCTTTCATCTCGTAGATCATCTCGGCCGAGTCTTCGAGACGGAAGATGTTGCCCACACCACTCTTGCCAGTCTGGCTGCATGACCGTCGCAAGAAGTCTTCGCTGTCTGGCCTCAGTGCCATCCTGGAGCTGGCATCCGCTGTCTTGACGCGCTTCTCGTAGCCAGAGGCCTCTCGTCGTATCTGCGATAACGCTTCCGGTACTGCGAGCCCGGCGACTGTCATGGGGCGATCGACATCGTCCAGTTGATGGTCTCGAGCGTGCGCCTTGCGGAAGGCCGAGCTCAAAAGGTGGATCTCGTCCTGGAACTGGTCCTCCCACTGCTCTTTCTGGTGCAGATAGGTCTCTTCGTCCGTACGCACGCGCGAGAGCATGGTCTTGCGAGCGCTTGCAGCCTCTTGCCGCATGGCCAGCCGCCGTTGCAGGTTCCGTTTTCGTAGTTGATCCACCTTGATCTTGCGCAAGGCAGCCTCCTTGTCCAGTCGCTCTTGATCCGCTTGTTCGCGCAGCTTGTCGTGCCGTTCCTTGCTGTCTTTGTATAGAGACTTGCGCTGCTGGTCGCGTTGCTGCGCTCGAATCTCCTGGCCCGAGGTCGCATTGCGGCTAAAGAAGTCTTTCAGGATCGGTGCGGTATCCTGCGCAGAAGACACAGACGCAACGCCTTGGTCTTCGCAGTCTTGATACCGGCTCGCCAGCATGCTATTAGCAGTGGTGTGGTGTGTGAAGTAGGCTTCCTTGATCACTCGTGGCTCGGTTTCACGCCGCTGGGGCGTGACTTTATCAGAGTTCAGCTGCTGCCGTCTGCTGTTTCTGTCCGCAGACGCTCGCGAGTGCTTCAAGCTGCTTTCTCTCACGCCGTCATCGTCTGGGGCGATGTCGCAGGTGATGAATGGACACACTTCAGTCGTGGTCGACTCTGCGACTACCGTGGAGATCGCCTTCAAAGCCGGCGGAGTGCACGCGAGACTGGTCTCTGACGAAGCCTGACGCAATGCCGGAGGTCCTTTAGTCAATGGCTCACTAGCAGAAGTATTCGCCTGGCCACTTGTGTCCACAGGCATGACCTGTGTGCTCCGCGAGGCGTGCAGCTTCTTAGAAAAGATGCGCTGGCTCATGGCGGTGGTGACCTTGGCCATCCACGAATCCGCGCGTGATTGGCCATGCGAAGCGCTGCGCCTCCGCGGCTGGCTGTCCAGGATGGCCACTGCGTGGAAGTCCTTGCTGTCGTCGCAGAGGCTGTTGACGGCGGTCGTGCGCCTGCGTCTCTTGTCGGCCATAACACTCGCAACGGAATTTCGACAGCTCTTCTTATCAGTGAGCGCATGGAGCGGAGTCTTCTCCCGCCAAACGCACAGCAAACGCCTTCCCCCGGTGCCGGACAGACAGCCCACCACGTCCTCGGAGTTCAAAATAGCTCCTGACAAAACCGGTCCAGCCTCCGATCTGAGAATCTCATAACCTCTGGCACATGGCTACACTGAGGTATACACTTGTTGGTCTCGGCAGGATCTTTTATTAAATAACAGATAGAAGGCACGAAGAGCCTGCCCTGACAGCGGCAGAACGCAGTCATTACAGAGAGCGAGCGACTGCGAGGCCGCTGCCACTCAGACTGGAGCACGATATGGAAAGGAGAGGCGGACTTACTTAGCGCCGACTGCGAACATCTACGATGAGCACTGTGACGTTGTCCAGCGAGCCCAACTCAATCGCTCGATTCACGAGAACTTGGCACATGTCGTCCAGACTCAGCCAAGGGTGGTTCCTACAGCAGAAAGCAGAGAGAGAGTGAGCTTTGTCTGCATGACCAATTGGTACAATGCTGCTTAGCATAAAGCGTACACACCTGATGCAGGAGCCTACTTGCTCGTTCGTGAGCACGTCCCAGAGCCCGTCCGAAGCCATGACAATGTAGTCGTCCTCTGCAGAGAGCATATGCCGCGTCACGTCTGGCAGAGGCATGACGAGTTCCTTGAGCTCTGCATCGCCAAAGGACCGAGCGACAGCCAAGCGCCCGTTCACGCGTGGCACGCCCTTGACGTAGAGCACCATGCCGCCGGCGTCTTCAATGCGCTGCTTCTCGGATTCGAGCCCGGCCTTGTGATCCGTCGTGAGCGCCGTGACGCCCTGGCGAGAGAGCAAGATCGCTCGGCAGTCGCCAATGTTGCAGATGTATGCCACACCCTTGCGAATCAGCAGCGTGACAGCCGTCGAGCCGCCAAAGTCGACGCCCGACGTGTCTCGCTTCAGGATCTCTTCGTTCAGGGCCAGTGAGGCCGACTGCAGCGCACTCGTGAGGTCCGTGGCGAACTCTGGCGTCTGCAGCAGGTACACTGGCAGCAGCAGCGCCAGCATGGAGGACGTGTAGTCGCCGCCGTGGCCGTCGTACACGCCGAAGAACGACGTCGTGGTCGGAATCTTTTGGCGCAGCAGCTTCTTCTCGTCGAACGCCGGAGCATTGCCGTTCGTGACGTACGACTCCAGCGTGCGCTGGGCCAGCATGTCCTGCAGACCGTTCTTCTTGCGCTCCGTGGCCATCAGTCCCTTGGCGAAGAGCTCCAGACTGTTCACGACGCGCGATCGGTCCTCGTTGGCGGCGCGGATGCCGTTACTGGTGGCTACCGCGAAGTTCTTGCTGCCAAAGACGATCTGCGGGTCCACGACCGTAGAGCCGCGGCGCATGGGCGGCGGTCCGGCCACCGGCGGCAGCTGGCTGAAGCTGTGGCCGCCGCCGTCCACCAGGCCGGATCCACCTCCAGGCTGCGTCAGGAACGAGCCGTCGACACTCACGGCCACGCCGCGCAGCGCCTGCGGGTTGGAGGACCTACGCCAGAAGTTGGAGAGCCGGCGCCGGAAGGACGGGCGCTTGGGCTCGCTCACGTCCAGCCCCATGACGGCGGCCACCGGGTCTCGCGCGCGGCCGACCATGGTGGGGGAGAAGAGGAGATGTGGCGGAGAAGACAGGTACACCGTACCCACGCCATCATGACAGGAATACCCTCCCGCAATGGCACGACGCCGCTTAATGCGAGCCACGAACCCACCCCGACCCCGCCCCTAACCTGGCTCCCACCGCCACCCAGAATAAGTGAAAGTGGAACACGCCTTGACTTCTAAAGATAGCTCTGGGCACTTTGCTTTGTTACAAGTGCTTTATGTGCAGCAAGCTACCGGACATTCTCGCCCTTTTGTTCACTGGATGTACGATGGAAGTGGTGCGTGCAATCAAGCGGCTCTTAACGCACAATTGTACACGCGTGCGTACATCAACCGGACAAACACACAAGTGTACACGTGAGCGTACAAATCCGCATCCGTACAAACGTACACATGTGTGTGCGACCGTACATTGGGTTGATGGGGTGAGTGGACCACAAGAAGGGCTCAGGTAGATCTGAATTGTCACTTTATTTAGTTCTGGGCATCGATCTGCTTGGACGGATGGCTCTGCTGGAAAGCCGGCAGCTCCGTCAGCGACTCTGCGATGCGCGAGATGGTCGGGTACTTGGACATGTCCACCTTGAAGCGAACAGCGTTGTAAACCTGGGGCTCCAAGTACAGGTCGGCCATCGTGACGTGGTCTCCGCTGCAGTACTTGCCAGACGACAGCACCAGCTCTTTCTCGAGTCCGGCAAAGCCACGCTCGATCCACTCGCGAGCCCAAGCGAACTTTGCAGCAGGCTTCTCGCTATCCGGAATATTCTCCGTGACCTCCAATCAACATAAATGAGCGACTGTACATTTACTAACCACTCGAGCTGCGTACCTTGGACATGACAGCCAGATTCTGTACGGGCTGGATATCGCTGCCAATGATGCCGCAGATCTTGCGCACTTCCGCTCGCTTGAACGGGTCGCTTGGCATCAACGGCTTGTCCGGATGCGTTTCTTCCAGATATTCCAAGATCGCACTCGACTGGCTGAGCGCATGGTTATCGATCACCAGCGTCGGCAATCGCTATTCATAGACAAACATTCAGCTCCTAGATCTGCATGCAGCACCGCATCCATCCGCCTCCCACCTGGTTGGGATTCAGCTTGGTGTACTCTTCCTGGAAGTGCTCGCCGCCGCCGTTGAGCAAATGCACCGGCTTGTACTCGTACTCGATGCCCTTCCAGGCAAGTGCGATGCGCACGCGCCATGAGCAGGTGCTGCGCCAGTATGAGTAAAGCACGGGCGTGTGCGGGGTCTTGCCAGCGGAGGACGAAACTCTCTGCATGCGCTGCTTCTTGGTCGGACTCTCCATCTCGGTGTCGCTTGGTCTATGGCGGAGTGGGGCGTTGGTCTAACTTCAACCTGTCTAAATACATCAATTCATCGTCTTCATATCCATCTGATTGGTCGACGCCTGGCTCAATTCATTTAAGAAGCTCGTCAACAATTTCCGGATCTGTACCGGTTTAACTGGTACCATCCCACTCTCTGACCTCTTGGGCGCCATCATCCTGCATCCGGCAGAAACTCTGGGGCGTACGTGGCGCGCATGAAGCCATCGGAGCAGGTGATCGACGTGGACCACGAGGATCCGGCCCCAAGAGAAGACGCGGAAGACGTTGACCGCCTGGGTGACGAGCTGGACGCGCAGGAGGATGATGACGACGAGATCGAGGAGGAGCTCGAGGATGAGTACCGCCCCGGCACACAGGCCGTGCCCATGCACTCCCCAGGCGACGACATCAGCGGCGAACTGCTGATGGGCGCAGACGAGCTATCGGACGGAAGGCCGCGCGGGCTCTCGAGACTGCGCAACCGCGTGTTCTTCCAGGAGGACGCGCCGTCCAGAACCAGCCTGCGCAACCGCGAGCGCATCCTGCAGCGCATTTCGCTTCGGAGACGCAAGGCCGGGCAGCAGGACGACTTCTTCTGGATCGCTATCCTGCTGCTGAATCTCATGTCGCTGGCCGTGCTGGCGTGTCTGAGCATCTACCTCACGCAGACGGACTTCTTCTCGTCGCATCAGATGGATCTGTTCGGCACGACTGTCGACAACCGGTTCACGGTCGTCTCGCAGACGGACCACCACGCTAAGATCCTGCTCAAGAGCGGTGCGTACACTATTCTATGGGCTTGCAACTGCGGTATCGCAACCAACTAATCTCTCGCTTAGGCTACTCCAACTCCAAATACTCCGAGGCAGAGATCGCGTTTGCCAATGGCGAACTGCAGGTTGGACGCAGAGCGCTCGCGACTTCGGACGTTCAGAGCTTTTACGGAATGTCGATCTACAACAACGGTACAGCTGCGTTTACCAACACGCTCGCAGGTGAGAGCAAAGCCCTTGAATCCCGAGTCAAATGCGTGCTGATGATTCTTTGAGGTAGCTCCGATGGTCGTGGGTGAATATCTCCAGGCGGGCAAGGCGCTGGTCTTCCAAGATGGGTCCATAATGACCACCGCAGCCAACAACTCTGGAGGCGTGAAGCAAGAAGGAGATTTGAACCTCGTATCCACGGCGGGCTCTGTGATCGCCAGTGCTGGTGGCAATCCAGTGCTTGTTGTGAATCAACTGGGAGCAGTCACTATTGCCAACGTCGATGCCGAAAGGCCTCAAGCCATGGGGATTAAACTCGATGCGCTGCGAGGGCGCATGACCATTGCGAATGAGCTGTCGATTTCCCAAAAGGGAAACACTTCGAGCATCTCGACCAAGCACCCGCTGCGTCTGAATGCGAGTACGTATTCAAATCATTCCATTGGCGGCTGGCAATCCAGATCTGACAAATGATAACTCCCTTCATGACCAGCTCGCATCTACGTGGGCCAGGCTAATGGATCTCTAGTGACGTTGACGTATCCCATTCCAGCGAAAAGCAGTCGCGCCAAGAACGATGAAACAGAGGACGCCGTTGATGAAGCCACGACTCTGGAAGTACTGGGTCAATCTTCGCCAGTCATTTCACAGGGCGGCAATGTTCGCATCGCCGGTGGCGATGGCTCAGCAGCCGGGGGCGATGTCGTTGTCGTCAGCGGCAAGATGGTTGAGGACGAAGAAGTCACCTATGGATCAGTGATGATCAACGCTGATTTGGTTGATACCGCATCGTCCATGACAGAGATTGGCTCTGAAAGCGCCACTCACAAAGTCAAGCTTCATGGTCTCGTTTCCATCAACACCAATGACAAAGCGCCGGGCAACAACCAGACCAAGTTCAACGTTGCTGGCAACGTGTTCGGCGTCCGATCGAAGCAGATCTCGATTAACAACCGCATTGTCGACGATTCGAGTATCGCTATCGAGTCTGAAGCGCTTCGTGTTGGAACACAAACTGCAGACGTAAAGCTCGGTGGATTGCAGCATTCGGAAGTGGCCGTTGCGGGTATGAACGTGGATATCGATGGTGACCACAGCGTCACAATCGGACAGAATTCGGATCAGATCACCATTGGACGATCGTCTCTGGATGGACAGCAGGTTGAGGTTCGCTCAGGTACGATCTCATCGTTCGTTTTAAGTGCAGGCTGTGCTCTGATATTGCTGGCATCTGAATGTGTAGAATCGATTACTCTGGCGTCCAAGTCTGGGATCGAGATTAACGAAGAGGGATCGAATGCGACGACGACACTTTACGGCAAGGTCATCTTCGGTTCGCGGTCGGAAGACAACTCGACGCTCCCAGCGCTTCAGATCTCAAAGCGATTGGTGCAAGTGAACGCGAAGACCTTGTCAGTTGGTAAAGGTGGCGTCACAGAATCCATCGCACTGCGCGCAACTGATATCCAGGTCGGAACACGTACCACTGAAAGCTCTGTGACGATCGATGGCAACGACTTGTTCATTGAAAGCAATGTTATTCAAGTTGGATCTTCAGGTTTGTGAAGCTTTTCAGCTTTCCCTGTTAGTAATTGTGACTAATTCGTCTCTGTGTGGTTAGACTCTTCAATTGGTTTTTCCGGTAAAAGTGTCTCTGTGAATGCTACAGACAGATTGCTACTGGGCCAAGACTCGACGTCGGTAATGATTGGCAGCAGCGAGACCGAGAGGATTACGGTCACGGCTAGTGATTTAGCATTGAAAGGTGATATGTATTCTGATGTGTGTCGTGCTCGTGAGATGGAATTAACGATCTGCTTTTGTAGGAGGCACCGTAATCAGTGGCGATTCGTTGACTGTCAAGTCTGGCGAGATTTCTCTTGGCGGAAGTGCAACCAGCAAGGTCTCAGTCGGGTCTAAGTCAGTGAAAAAGACCGTGCTGGAAGGATTGTTCATAGAAATTGGAAGTGATGCAACCTCTATTTCTATTGGATCGGCGTCTGGAATGATCGATCTGAAAGGTAACTGACGTCAAGCACCATCTATATGTTAAAAACTCACCTCTGAAATGCACATGTAGGCACTGTTACTCTTAATGGTGATAGTCTCCAAGCCCGAAGGCGCTTGCTGGAGATGGAATCGCATGTTGCGGTGCTCAATGCTGAGCATGTGGTCATCCCGACATCTGAAGCAACTTCGGAGTTTGTGTTTCCCTTCCAAGAAAGCCTCGGGTCGGTCGAGAGCGCGTACGATATCCAACGCGACCGTGCTCTCTTTTCTGTGCCGGCCGCTTCGGAGCACTTAGGAGGAAACGTCGAGCTATCGTTTGTGCTGACCGGTCTTCGATTGCGGGTGGATCCGTCCAAAAGCGAATTATCATCAAACAAGATGCGGTGAGTCTTGGCCGCACCGAACCCTTCATACGAGTCGATACTAACGGAAGAATCTTAATTTCTTTAGATGCCGAGTGTTCAAGCAACCAAGCGATTCGTCCAGTAATTCCTCAGTTGTCTTGGAAGTCGCTGGACTCCTGGAGTCCTGTACTGGCACCCAGTGTGACAATGATATTTTCCTCGGTGCGTCCAGCCAGCGCATTGTGCGCGTCGATTCTGGGGACCAACTTTCCGCGCGCTGTTCTGTGTCCGTACGAGCTTCCGGTGACATCTTAGTTGACCATGCGCAGTTCTCTTTCACTAGAGTTTAGTTTTGTTACGAACTGATTTTGTGTGGCGGTAAGGTCGATGATCGAAGTTCAAGATAGTCCAGTTCGTGAGTCACACATGAATGAGTCGCAGAATCTGTTGTGCTTTATCCTGAATCTCGTCGTGGTCCGGAAAACAGGCAAGAGCTGCCTCAGCAACTTCCACGACGCCCTCTCGTCGCGCAAAATCCTGCAGACGACTCGTACCGGAGACCAGATTCAGCAGCGCCCAGCTCCCGTAGTGCTGCACGTGAGCGTCTGACGGACAGTTCAGCATCGCTGCAATGACAGCTCCAAATCCTCCGCGAGCAGCGATTTCATCGCACATTGCATCTATTAAATCCACGCACAGAAGAAGTTCAGCAAACGTTCCTCGAGGTTGACCACATTGTGATACGCACCTGATCCGGCAAGGGTAAGCAGAGCCCAACAGCTTCGTTTCTGGACCCCTTGGTGCCGAGGAAAAGTCTGCATTCCCTGTAGAACCGCCTCAATCCCGCCCACTGATACAATTCTTGCGCGGTTGCTTTCTGCGAAAAATTCACGAGAATGCTGTGAGAATTGCTCACTCGATTTCGGACGTTTACTAACCGCTGTTGTGAGATAGATTTGTCAGGAGTACGCACGCAGCCTCATGAACTTTTGGTTCCGCTTGGAACTGGCTACATGCCCGAAGAATAATCTCCACAATGCCTTCTGCCACGAGGATGATTCGATTTCGATCGTGGTTGAAGACGATGGTGCTCAAGCATTTACATCCTTCCAGCTGAAGTGCGAGACTGGCGTGGTGCTCTTTCATGATGGATGGAATTGTCTTGAGCACTTTGCACTCGGGCAGGTCGTCCTTGAGCGCTTCTATGATCGAGCAATCAGATCAAGTTGTTAGCGGATCTCCAGCTTTTCTAGTCCCAAGTTACTGTTTCGGCATCAGTTTTGTTTACCATTCCCTTTGACAAGAGCTGTGAGTTGTTTCATGTGTCCAAGTAGTTGGAGCACTGTGTCCACGGTCTCCTCCGCTTCGGCTGTTCGATCGTGCTCGATCGCTCGAATGCACTCGATCACTGGCGCGTTTTGCGCATTTTGACAGCTTGTGGGGATGCCGGAGTCCACACGACTGTGATTACGCGCTCGTGTTGATTTGCTTGGGGATGGATTCTCTCGTCTCTGCTTTTCCACGCACTCGGCGCAATATCCCGTTGGACCGACAAGAAAGCGTGGGGCATCGCAGTTAGGAGTCAGGCATTGCCTCATGCGACGTGCTCGGTCTGTGAAGGCATCAAGAAGTGAGGCGTCATCAGAGACAGTAATAGTAGCAGCAAATTTATGCCGTGATACCTTGCTCTTCACGTTGCTGGATTTGTTGATCCACTTCCTCTTCCAAGCTTTTGATCTTGCCATTGAGCGCGTTGATATCTACGACAGTGATCTCGTATCTTTTCTGATTCTGGTCAAGCTCTCTCCTCAGTACTTCGATTTCCGCATTCAAATCGCGCTTTTGCTCCTGGAGAGCAAATATTTCGTCCTGGCAATCTCGGATTTTCGTCTCGTGGGTTTGAATTGTTACCTCTTGCTCTCGCGCATATTGAGCCATCTCGTTCATCTTGTGCAAGCCCAAGTGAACGCTGTCTTTGA
>JAADVQ010000800.1:0-10480 GCA_023335835.1 Elongisporangium senticosum
AGAATCTATATGCATCACATGCAGACTAACACGTCACATACTGCTAGCTATCTGATTGGCTGAAGGTTCTGGGACACTTCTGAGATGCGTCATCAACGGAATGATTGCGGTTGCCAAGAGTGAAGGTAGCATACGTAATCCGCAGAATGTTTGTGGGTGAAAAGAGTGTAGGTGTGACTGTAACCCTCATCATTACAAGAGATGCCGTAGAAACTCCGTAGCATGTGCACCAGGCTTCACGACACACTATCCCAACCAGAGGTAGTGTATCAGGGCTTGTTACATAACAGACCTATGGTCTGGGACAAAACCCGGTACCATGTACCATAGACCTCCCTTCTAGTGTGGCACACACTAAGTATATGACCATGTCCTATTTCATGTACCTTGGCTCTAAATTAGTGACCCTCATTCCCTTTGGTGGATAATTGGCTTCAGGCTCTGGCTTATAGCCAATCAAAGACGAACATCAGGACGGTTGGCTCCCGCCCAGTCTGCTTAGCTTTACATAAGGTTTTTAGGTTTTAGACACTTACTTAACTCTAATACCGACAGTTCAGTTTTCTCCCTCTTAAAGGCAATCCCTTTAATACAGCATACTCTCTACATTGTACAGAGTTGCCGTAATCTTACGCTTTCCTCGAACGCGCATACCCAGTGTATGCTGGTAACGGCCATCCCGTTACAGGTAGCACGTAAGTGGATTTCTCGCGTAGACTTTGCGTTGCACGGCGTCCGCCTTCGAGCACACGTCCAGTGCGGTAATGATGCTGGTCTTCTTGTCTGCAGACGTCATCTGCGACAGCGAGCACAGGAAACTCTCGAGCTCTGTTGCTTTCCCAGTCAAGCACTTGGCTTCACAGAGATACTCCTGTATCAGGCGCACGACTTAGTCTCATGAAGTCGGGTCAGACAAAATGATACCAAACGCCATTGCTGTATCACTGGCCGACGACACCGAGTCGAAGTCGTATCCCGACTGCTCCTCTGGTGACACCGTCTCGACCCAGTCGCTGTCCTCGGCATCATCAATCGCTTCGTTTTCGTCCGATTCCAGCTCGTCGTCACTAGGTAGCACAGCCTTCGTGCGTTGCATGAGGGCAGCCCCCGCGCCGTTCATTGCTTCTCTGCGTCTGCTGCTATTTTCGACAGTTTTTTCGTCCTTTTCTCCAAGACGCTTTTAAGTACGAAAAACCCTTCCCATCTTTCGATTTTCTCGAAAACTCTAAAATGTATGTAAGTATCATTTGCCGTGGTATCATATACAGTCGTCCCCCGCTTTTGGGGCATCATCTCTTTATATCATCTTATAAAAAATTATGTTATTGAAGAGGATGCCTTGAGCCCAGAGGAGAAAGTTGTGGAATGATTCTTTTTTGATTTAGTGCTTAAGGTGGGTGAATAGCGCACAAGCACACTTACGGTAAAGGCGATATCTGGGCGTGAGGAATTTGCGAGATAAAGTTGAGCAACAATGGCCTCTGTGTATGGATACTTATCGCTGAGAATTCTCTCATTGTCACGTCTTGGGCCGTAAACATCTCTTTCTGGCGTCAGGTTGCGAACTACCATCGGAGTGTTAGCGGCTTTGAAGACCTCCCTCATGTCGAAACGCATCAATACCTTCTTAATGTAGCTGGTTTGATGCAAAATGATCCCAGATGAGTTATGGCAGATCTAGAATCCCAGACAGAACGACAAAATGCCAAGGTCTTTCACCTTGAACTCGGCTTTCAATGCTATCATCACAGCTGCTACTGCCGCGTCAGTGCCCACCATGACTATGTCATCAACATAGATCCCAATAATGACAATCTCGACGCCGCTTCGCTTGACAAACAAGCATGGGAAGCATTTGTGCGTCTCAAAACCACACGATATCAAGTACTGCGGAAACCACAAGTACCATAGCAGGCCGCCTTGCCTCAACCCATAACGTGATTTGTGTACTCGCACACAGGGGATCTTATATTGTTCTCCCCCTCGACACGTCAACCGTCGGGTACTCGCATGTAGAGTTCAACGTCAATTTCACCATACAAGTAGGCTGTCTTATTGTCAGCTTTTCTAACTTGCATACCGTTCGTGGTTGCACCCAATAGCCAACGGAACGTAGTCATGGTCATGACTGGTGAATACGTGTCGGAATAGTCAATGCCAAACCTTTGTGTGAAGCCCTGTGCAACAAATATCGCCTTGAAGCGAATGACTTTGCCAGTCTGGTCTCTTTTGCGAGTAAAGAACCATCTGTATCCGATTGTTTATGAGCCTGTAGTACCGCATGCTTTCAGCAGGATAGTGGCAGATTGGATGGTAGAAGCAGAGGTCTCGCAATCATCTGAATCGGCTTCACGAAGCTATCGGCACTAGTGTTGTGCGCGTGTGGGCTCGAAGTCTCGAGATTGATGCAACATGACGCGCAGAACTCCTGAATACATGTCAACACATATTCTGACGCATTATCGGCACGCACATTCTTGATCGAGTGATCTGGGAACTGAGTTCTCAACTGGATGATCGTTGTGAGTAACTTTGGCATGACTTCGTTTTTCGATGTGAGCAGCTGCACCTTGGAGTAGCGCGCTGACAAATCTTTGACGATCATGTAGTAGTTGAAATAGCCAGACGGGGGTGATATCGGTCCACACAAGTCACTCACAATTGTCTCCAAGATGGCGTGAGGTTTGAACTTTCACCGGAAAATCCCTCCTACTTCCGATTTTGCAGCTTTTCAACTGCACACGGACGACATAAGCGATTTCCATATTGTGCAATGTCTTCTAGACCCAGAGGGATATTATGGACGATTTGTACCATTTTCTTAAGCATGTGTCGGCCAGGATGACCAAACCGATCATGCCGAAGTGATAGAGCTCTTACGTTGGCATTTGATGAATTGAGTTGGTTCTACTCTTCAGCACAAAGCGTCGCATCACATTCTGCGTGTGGCTTAATGTGCGTGAAGTACAAGCTATTCCCATTGTCAACGCACTCGTCGACGATTTGTCCGTAATATGAAGACACTTGCTTCCATCATGCGATGTTGCCGTAGTGATATGCAGACAGTTCTTGCGTAACTCGCAGAAACTTAGCAAGTTGCGCGAGGCTTGTGGTACTTTTCAATGTCGATGGGGATACCATTCGACGTTATCAAGCATGCACGACCGACACCGCGGGTGATGGAGACTGCGCCTCCAGCCGTTTTAATGTTGTTAGAAGTGTGCGAGTTTTCAAGATTGACAAACAAGCGTTTGTCTCTCAAGATAACATGCGTCGTAGTGCTGTCAATTAAACACATGGCTTCGCCTCCATTGAGCGTGTTCTTGTAGCTCTCAACACAGTTCGATTCAGCGTCACTATCGTCCGAGAAGTCCGTCATAAACGAACCTTTCTTGTTCGGCGCAGACTTTCTTTTTCCCTTAGGCACTTTCTACCCTTGCGCTTGGAATCTTGATAAAGCTTGCAGTGGAACGTTGAAGTGCGGCACATGTCAGCTCAATAACCTTGAGTCAGTACTTGTGGCAAGTATGCTTGGAGCTGGATACCTTTGTATGATGACTCTTCCCCTTCCCACTAGCACGCTTATCGCGGTGGTTCTTCCAGCGCATTTTACCGCCACGGCTTGGTTTGAACCTTGACGGATGCCTGTCGGCATTACCACAGTTAGCTTCAGGCGTGCCGCTTTGTTTCACAGGGGCGTCCGGGGCCAACCAGCGCTCGTCATGGTTGCGCTGTAGGAGGATGCCATGCTTCTCATCAAGCAGCAGAGCTGCAACGAGCTTGTCGAACGTTGGATAGTTCATTGCTCGGTACTGCTTTAATAAGATGCGCTCGGCCGGGTTGGATGTAGTGAGCGTCTTTTCAAACTTCTCAAATTCGCTCAACTTCCGTCCACACCATGATAGCCCACTAGCTATCCTATATAACTTCGTCATGAACCCAGTCACAGTCTTAAAGTTGTAGAAACAAAGTTTGTTTCACTCATCGTTGAGGAGCGGCAACGTAGTCTGCTTGAGGTCTGTGTCGAAATGGAGACGCAAGCTGGTCCATATGCTCGAGGGGTTGCGCTCTTCAAGATAGTTGAACTTCAGGTCTTTATGCACATGGCGAAGCAGTAGGCAAACCGCGCGTGCTGCTCTTTTGCGCGTCTCGATATCGTCTGGGTTGTTGCTGGTTGGCAGAACGAAACTATATTCGATATTATCGCTAAGATCGTCGGTACACAGGTAGTTGCTTGCTTCAAGCGCCCAAACGATGTAGTTTGTGCCACCAACGTCAAGTGACGGGAATTTGAGCTTTTCTAAGTCAGACATAGTGGTAAAACAAGCTTGATTGATCTTAACCCCTTCAAACTGGATGTTGTATAAGACAGTTTAGAAACTGAAATAATGTTGTATTATACAACATAGAGAAATTAAATTTCCTTTTTGTATGAGAGAAATAATCACCTATTCCTCTATATACAAAAATTAAGATAAGCGTGGATGGCGATGATTAGGTCGCAATCACCCCTTTTTATGAAGGACTACTTTCGAAACAAAAATCAAAAATATAAAATCTCCATATACAAATTTGCAGGTCGATAAATTTATAGGGTTCACCGCGGCTTTCACGCGCCCAGCCACTCATTCTTCGATTCACCGTGGAGGGGAGAGATGGCGGGACCAATCGGCAAGAACGCCTCCCATAATGGACCAGCAAGATTTGCGGCGGCTTGGCGCGAGCTGAGGGCAGCAGGCTGGATAGCAAAGCGTCCGTTGGCATGGGATTCGCTAAATCGCTGGAGATACTTTCGGCCGGGCCAGAACGCAAAAGTCCGTGAGGGAAGTGAATTCTTTCTTGGTGAAGAAGCTGTGATGGAACATTTTCGTCTCGGTACGTGCTTGGTTTGGATTGTCATCAGTATGTACCTCTAACCTTCGTATCTGTTTAGAGCACGAACAAGCTCAAGGAGCTAGATCTTCTGTCTGTGCCAGTGCGTAGAAGCAGCATCTGATGCCACTGCTCATTCTGTTGCTGATGAGGAGGAAGAAAAAGAAGAAGAAAGTCATGGCAAGCTCAAATTCCGTTACCAGGTATTGGTTGCGTTTATTCATCATGCAGTTCGTACCCACAGATCAATCCAGCGTGCGCTCAGTTCGGAGTGCCACCGCCGAGATCAGCCTGCAGTCACCATCGAGGCATGAAATACCTGGTATGTCACAAAGCGTGCCAATATTGTATGCATACAACATAGGTATGCTGTACTTATACAACATACCTGACTCCTGTTTGTATGCAGCCGTCGTCATCACGACTGAATTGAACGAGGCTTCAAATAGCAATGAATTTCCAATTCATGCTGATGCAAGTCCTCTCAGTGCAGGTTCCGTTGGTGATCTAGAAGAAGCAAGTTCCGGTAGCAGTGATGCTATTGCTCAACCTGTCACTACTCGTCGCAACCAAGTACCCTTTCGCAGTCTACGAGCTCCTCCAAAAGGTTTGTGCTATATTTTCGTATGTTGTATACGCACAACCTAGGTCTGACTCCTTATGCTGCATGTATACCGTTTAGCTGTTGCACTCGCTCCTCCAATTCTTTCGGACCTCGAAGATGATCTGAATGACGTTTCTAGCGGAGAAGACAATGGGGAATACGGTGCTCTTGAATCTGGCGATGAACCCGAAGCAGATGATCTCATGGAGCTTGATAGCGATTTCGACGGCTCAGTCATTGGTGATGAAGCTGATGAAATCGAGACGAAGCGTGATTATGAAGCGGATATGAGAGTCTCTGCCTCCATTTCTGACGATGGAAGATGCGTGAGTCAGTTAGCTGGAGCGCTGGAGCCTAATGCACTGAAATCAATGTCTACAATGGGTTGGAATACTCCATTTGAACCAAACTTGTTTGATCATCTTCAGCAACCATATACGCCAGTGGATACCAGCAACGACTACCCTGGCTTGCTTCAAGGGTGCTCTGAACCAACGGCTGAAGCTCTTCGCTTTGGATTTTCACCTATCTCGCTTTTTTCTACTTGATTCCAGTGGGCTTATGGAAACATATCGCAATGTGCTCAAATGACTACAATCAGCAGTGCCTAGATGCTCGCGTGAATTTGCATTACGAGAAGCAAAGCAACAGTCTCGAAAGCACTCAGAAACGCCTCCTAAACCTAAGCGGGATATTCGCCAGCGCCTACAAAAAATGAAATGCATCTTGCCCCATGAACAGTGCATTTTTATTGGATTGTTGATTTCACGTGCCATCGGGCCCAACCGGGAGAAGATTGCGAACCACTGGAAAACGACAGACGAAGGAGCAATCTCCCGTGGATGTTTTGGAAAGTTCATGTCATGAGATCGATTTATGAAAATATCAAAAAACACTTGCGTTTCAATGACAACAATGATATACATGCACGGACTGACAGGGCATGGAAAATCCGAAACGTCGTCCAAGTGTTGCAGCAAACTTTTGCGCGGGGGTATGTGCCATCTGCAGAACTTGCATTTGACGAGGCAATGCTTCCTACGAGATCCTCATTCAACAAAATGCGAGTCTATATGAAAGACAAGCCCTAAGTGGGGCACAAAACGTTTTATGATTTGCAGTGCTGTCAGTGCCTACTGCATCAGGTATGATGAATGATGATATACTTACTTATGTTGTATAAGTTGGCTTACTCATATCTGCTCATGTTGTATTTATACAGGTTCGAGGTGTACTGTGGTAAGAAGGAGCACAACACTGACTCCAATATAGCAGATACGAAGACTGGTCCCGCAGCTGTAATCCGAAATTTGATTGCTGTTTTTGGTTCTGAGAGACGTGAGGGAATGCGACTTATAATGATGGATCGTTACTACACATCGGTCGCTCTCGCCATCCAGTTGCTTCTTCTCAGTTTCTACAGTATTGGAGCAATCATGGCAAATCGTATTGGATTCTGCGCAGACTTAGTGGAAAAGCGAAAAACGGGCCTGGCGAACATTGATCGTGGATCGTGCAAAGTTGCGAAGTCCAAGATTGTGCCAACAATGAGTTCGATCATGTGGTGGGATAGCAAGCCCGTACAGCTACTGTCTGTGGGTGGTAATTTGAATTTAGATCGTGCGGTTCGTCGCGAACGTACTGGAGAGCAAGCTGAAATACCGTGACCGCGTGCGGTGAAGGAATATTATCAATTTATGGGTGAAGTTGATGTGCATGACCAACTCCGCCTCCAGCACTATTTCATCCAGAGATCACGTTTCGCAAGTATTACAAGTCGCTATTTTTAGGCCTTGTTGATTTAGCCATTGTGAATGGGTACATCATCCACAAGGCCTACCATGCTGCCAACAACTCGAATCCTTTGACTCACGTGAAATATTTGAAACAGTTGAGCTTGGAGCTTTGCCAGCTCAGTGAAATAGACATGTTTGAGGAGAATACCTTTGGAACTGACGTGCCAGCACCCTCAGTTATGACCCTCACTGCTGGAACTGCACATCCACACCACCTGCCGATGCAGGTCGAGGAGTGGCGTGAAGACTCAGGGCAATTCAAGCGCAAACAGCGTGCGTGCAAGGTCTGTTCACTGTTCAGAACTGGAAACGACAGGGCACGCTCGACTACATTTTATTGTGATGGGTGTAATGATTCAGGGCCTATACACTTGTGCATGAAGCCCCAGCGCAAGATCCGAGGAATTCTTATGACCTGCTGGGTTATTTGGCATCGAGAGTATCAGAATGGAAGCTTGATCCCTCATGCGATGGAGAAAAAGATCGGCGTTCGTCGGACTTCTGGGTTTGCGTCGCCTCCGCCACGGAAGAGGAAGCAACGAGCATCAGCACCAAGCTCTCCATCATCAACGCCTGAGTAAATGCAGGAGTTTCTTTCTTTGTTTGGATAGGCAGCATACGTACAACATAGTGATGGCTATAAAGTTGAACATGTACAGCATAGTGCAAACCAACATCTCCTTCGTGACTGGTGTGTAATTTACATCTGTTGATTGTTTTGTGGCCATCATATGATGGTGTTTTATTGGTATGCATTTTTGTATTGTCTCAGACTCGTACCTTCTCATGTACAAATATTTCGATATTTCTAGAAAAAATCTCTACGAGTTGATGCCTGTGGATAGGGGATAGGGGAAATATAGCTCAATGACGCTGTCTTGTACACCATACACGCATAAAATAATGTTTCGATATACATCATAGCGCAAATTGCATCACTTGTTGGTTCTAGTTCCTTGAAGCTTGCTGCAGAAGAGAAACAACACTGGTGAATACCAAACCACCGCACATACAAATTCCAATATATTCTTACGCTGTATATACAAGATACCGCGGGCAAAAGTGTGCCGGTTTGAAGGGGTTAAGAAGAGATCTAGATCTCTGCGAGACAGCAAATGCAGTTGGCTTCGTGAATGGCGCGCTTCTTCGTAGTGGCTTCGATTGCGGCTTCCCTTCGATGGACTCTTGGAGATCGTCACGCAGTCTATCGTGGTGCGCGGTTTCGTTAGGCTCCTATTATTGGATTGTGTCTCGAAGTCGTTGCGAGCGGAGAAGCTGTACGACTTGCGCTGTGAGCGAACGGGTTTTGCTGGCTTCTTCGAACTTGAGGTGGAGATGAACTGGTGTCCATGCAAAGCGAAAAAGTAGGAAGGCAACGAATTAGCGGCCACTCCACGTATCCAGCGCAATTACTCAGGACGGCTTGACTCAGACGGCGGCCGAGTGCAAGCACCCTTACCGTCTTTTCCTCGAAAGGTACTGCCCCAACATCAAGGCTGGTCGTTCGGTAGTGATGGGTTTCACACAGGCCGGGTCTGGGTAGATGGCTTGGCCAACAATCGAGCACGAGCTGAAGGCCGAGAGTCTGGGGCGAGTGGGGAGTCGATGGGTCGGCGCGGGCTTACGGGTCGATGGATTCGCGGGCCGAGAGCGAGGCAGCGAGTTAAGGGGCTTCGGTCAGCGTCTGAGCTCGGCGGCGAGGCACAGTGCTGATAACGTGAAGACGATAACTTGAGCCCGAAGGAGAAAGTTGTGGAATGATTTTTTTTATTTAGTACTTAAGGTGGATAGTCTAGGGAGTCCCACTCTGTATTTTTGTTTTGTGCGTGTCAATGTAACAGATCCGCCTTATGTTGAAATCTAAGACTTCAACATTCGGTTCTAGAAGATTCTATAGAATGAACTAGACCAATCTGGTTTGTTCTAGAATTTGTTTCGGATATGCAACAAGTAAATTATAGCTAAGGTCCCTTGCCAGTTTAGTAGACTCTCAACGGTATAGTAGAGACAAGTTTTATCCAATCACATGGTCCTGCAAAAACAAAACGTAAGATTGGCTTAAAATCTAGCAGACTCCGAAAAAATAGAATCTCCTATTTTTAATACGAGTTCGATTGATAATGAGCTACATTTTGGTAATGTGGCGAAGTGACTCGGGAACCCCAAAGCCTCGCGGCCAACAGTCCCACAAAGTGCGCCGCAAAACGTTCTCGGAACATTCTAGTGGTAAGATTTGATTTATTGTCAGAGCTCCAGAACGAAGGCATAGGACATCTTGATAAGCATCTACTGGGTCTGCTAAACACGCAGCGTGTCAAGGGAAACTTCCTGATGTGTCAAGGTCCGTATTCCTGACTCTGGATCAGTAATCCTGACTCTGGATCTGTAATCCTGACTCTAGATCATTATTCCTGACCCTGACCCCTCATTCCCGACTCTGTATTAGAATACAGAGGTTCTTAGAGGTCCAAGACGTAGCACGATCCGACAACTCCGCCACGACTCCACTACGATTACACCATTCCGGACTACTACTCTACAGGACTGACTCGACTTCCCAAAAGGACTGACTCGATACATGTCTTTAACTGAAACTAATAAACACTCCTCAATTTCCACGGAAGTGCTCAAGTCTCCTCTTCGGTCCTCTAGCCTGCCAATAGCACGGAGTGCTCACGGCAGCTCGGGACTTACGGTCAGTTCGTGTATACGTACTGTGTGTGTGCTTGTATATACATAGCGACACAGCGTGTGCGTGCTATGTGCCTGCGTACAAAAGAGAGAGGGGTCGCTCCCTAATCCCAACCCGGGTAGTTCGGTCCGTCTGACTGCTCCACCATATTATTTCCCTTGCTATCTGCGGTTACTAGCGTTGTTTCCCAGTGCGCATTCCATTTTGCCGTGTGTAGCGAACCTTCGATTGTGCTATATATATACTATCTGATACTCAGCAAAGAAATCTGTTGGGGTTTGAGTCCGAAGGAGTCAGGAATCTGCGAATTCCTGAGTCGCGGAAGGCTCTCGAAGCGATTCCTGAGTTTCCCATACTCAGGGATAGTCACTTGTATTGCTGGGTGACAAACCTATATATATATTGCCTATTTCCCGACTGCATGGTGTGAGACTTCCTTTATGAGTCAGCATTTGGAACGCTTGATAACTCTACGCTGTTCATACGTTGCTATTGATCCAAACGAACAACCTTAAG
>JAADVQ010000801.1:0-10478 GCA_023335835.1 Elongisporangium senticosum
AGCAAGAGGACCTTGGTAACGGCTTTGAGCCGGCGTTCTCCATGAAGCAGGCAGCAGTCGACGAAAAGCACGCGCAGCGTGTGCGCTGTAGTCGACCACTGGAGCGACTCTGCTGCCCGCTAACTGTGAAACAAGCTGCTGCCTTCTAGATAGGGTTGAGCGTTCCCATGGAGATTTGTGCATCCATTGTTGTGACTCTTTGGATATGCTCTCATTGCAAGACCCTGTGTCCTGAGGAGACGCGACTCATGGTTCCTGCAAACGGCGAGACACAATAGCCAAGACTCCCCCTCCTTAGCCCCGAGAGATGAAGATCGGCCCTCATGCTTTCTCTATTTGTGCCACCCTGTACGATCCGGAAACTACTGAAGGCCGCATTGAGAAGAAGATCCCCAGTCCCCCAATTCATGATGTAATTGCGGATGTAATGGTTCGCATGGAGGCCCACAAGAGCTCTGACGCCCGAATGGAGAGCAGATTCAACTGACTCTCCAGTTTGCTTTCCTTGATCAATGGTACTTCCAGCCCTCTCCAGCAATCGATCTCGGATTTCACGAAAAGATAAATCAAGATTCAATGAAGAGAACGAAGGAGGTGAAGACGGACGCTGCCAGCAAATATTAGCCGTTATATGTGCTCGGTACTGATCACAGACACCCGGGCTGGTGTATTAGCATAAGATTGCTTCGAAGCCCAGCGTAAAGTCACAGCTTGCTGTGCTTTGGATTGCTGAGAAATTAAGCTCCTCATCTTGGTTTACTGCAAATTTTGCCATTCTGTGCGACGTGGATGCTCCGGAAGCCTGATCTTTTCTCTTTTTATTTTCTCCTAGTGATCTCTTTTTTTCTACTGGTGATCTTCTCTTTTCTTAAGGTATATGCATATACAAAAACGGCTTGGCCGTCATCGTCGTTGACTGGGATGGCAAACGAGCGATACTACGGAGCTCCAATCAGAAGCTGCTCCTGAGAGCGTTTTTTCATTTCGGACTCGTGTAGCTTGGTGCTTGACTTCGTCGCACGTGAGTAGTCATGGTCACCAACAGAGAGTCGGACGTTTAAAAAAATCAAACCATGCTCACGCCTCAGCGCAATACGGAGCCGCTAGGCTTGGCGTCGGAGCCCGGGAGCCTGGAAGACGGGACTGCCAGAAACTATCGTGAGAGAACAGCTGCAGT
Source organism: Elongisporangium senticosum (assembly GCA_023335835.1). Lineage (NCBI taxonomy): Eukaryota > Oomycota > Peronosporomycetes > Pythiales > Pythiaceae > Elongisporangium > Elongisporangium senticosum. The sequence continues at coordinate 1,178 of JAADVQ010000801.1, forward strand.
GCTTCGCCGCTCATGTGTGAGAGCCTGAAGACATCAAAGCCCAAGAGAAACGCCACTATCTGATGCTGAATAATCTCAGGAAGCGCGTACAGACCAGACCGACGCATGTCAAGCACTGGCATCTTGATCAGAAAGTTGCGGAATGAGGCGCTCGGGAGTTTGGATCCGCTTTTCAAGCCCAGGCAGCTTTCATGGACAAACAGCGACAATCAGACTGAGTGAGATGGCGTTGGAGAAAGGGATCTACGTGTGTGCTGCGTATGACTGGTGAGCAGAGTCCGACGAGTTTCTACGTGTGCATAGATCTCATATCAACCACACCTATATGTCGCGTAGCCACTCTTCTGATGTATCGGCTCGTGGTTTGCATGTGACAAAAAATACTGTGATTGCAGCCGTGGCCTCCGTTGAGTTGTTGACCCCCTTAATACCGAGCGCAACAGAGCTATCAGCACTGACTTGGAATCTACCAACGCATTAAAGCGCAGCAGCGATCCCATCTACGCCACCAGCTCGGGTGTGAGCCGGTCAACAGCCCGTAGTGATACAAGATTATGTGACTCACATTATGAATTTGCTGTACAATTAGGTGGCTCACATTATTCAGTTGAATCTTGACGCGGGCATGAAGGATCTTCCTCCTTCATGGGCCGTTCGATCTTGAAGCGCCAAATGGCATCGTAGGTCCAAGCAGGATGTCAGCCAGCGTGTGTGAGATGAGTCCGTACCCGTCTATCGAGTACTGCGCTGTACCAATGCGAGCTGCAGGTATAGAAGCAGGAATGTGGAATTGGTGAGTCCGTGCCACTTGATCTTGGTGCAAATGCTGACATTTTAACGGCATCACGAAATCCAGACGCCGAAAGACGTGAAAGCAAGAAGTGCAAAGAGAGTTTAGCAAGGAATGACTCCAGATGATATTTGGCAGATTGAGCAACAAACGCTGCGTTGTGTAACATGGCTCAGAGTTAATTGAGAACACAAACCAGCTCCCGCGGCCGAGAGCAACGCACATGGCAGCCGTAGCCTGGCTGCACAACATCTCTAAAACGCTTCAGTGAGTATTCAGGTTCGCTTGCAGCGTGATCTGCCGACGTCAGCAGGCGGACTTGGTCATGTGAAAACGCTTCGTACCACGCGCGAATATCATCGATCATACCGTGGAAGCCGTACATTCCCGAGGACAAGCCCCGAGGCCAACCAGCCTCATGGGAATGAATGAATCCAGCCCCGATCTGCCAATGGTACATAGCCAGCGCGTAGTTATGGAGGTCACCATCCAAAGAACTCACAAGCTCGCCGTTCAGATAAACACTCTGATGGCCGCTAAGGTATTCGCGCTTTGTACCGTTTGCATATGCGACTCGATCGCCACCATCAAGCACAATAGCCAAGTGATACCAACGCCCAGTCTCCAAGGCCTGAGCTATCGGTTTCTTGACCTCATTGAGGAACGAGCAGTAGAGATCGCCTCGGTTGTCCACCAGCATGTATTGCGCGTGTTTGCTAGGATAAGAGCCCCATCCATTGCTGCAATAGGTTTGCGCGCCAAGTAGGATCCCGCCACGAAAGTGATCGTGTCTGTCGGTCGAGAGGCTGAACCACATGTCCACAGTGAATGGTCCTTCGAAGATCTCTTTTCTGGCCCAGAGCACTGGCGTGTGCATCACTGGGCCATCTGGACGCCTCTTGGAGCCTTTGAACATGAACGAGTAGGAGGTCAAGTACGCCTGTTTGAAGCGTTTTAGAGGTGGTGATGGCGGCGGCTTGAAATGCATTATGTCGCTTGAGTCGTCGTCGTCGGTTGACGGAGGCTCTAGAGTACGTGGAGACATGCGTGGTGCCCAGAAGACATCTTGCGAGAACAGCCGCAGCGCCTCCGAGCTAGCGTGGGAGAGGCAGAAGACGTCCGCGCCCAACAGAAAGCTCAGCAGCAGCCCCAGCGTCGTTTCGGGCAGCGCATAGATCAGATGCATTGACTTGGCTTTTCAAATGCGAAAGTGCCTGGACCGGATGTGGCGTGAATGTAGCGCCGCAACTGAAAGAGAGAGAAAAATCAGGATGCGGCTGGGTTTTGGATCGAAAAGAACAAAAAAACGTGAGAGATACCTCCTTAAGACGATACGCTTCCTCTATAAAATAATATATTCAGCTAGGGGGCTGTTTCATTTTCTTGGGTTTTTGAAGCATCCAAAAAAAACCAGAATGAGTGCATAAGAATAAGAAATGCACGTAGGTCTAAATGTAGTACGAAAGTCGCCGAGCTATCCCGAATGCCATCATGGAGCTGAAGGCATGAAGCCAATCTACAGAGTTGTACCAATTCTCAAGCAGCGAGACATGTTAGCAGACTGCAACATTCATGAGTCGCAGGTATACTGCCCAGGAACGACCTCTCGTGCATCAACGCCTCTTCAGCATTGTTTGACTGACAGACAATATCTCGGATGAATAGGCAAGAAAGCACACCATCACAGTCACTGCGCTGGCATCGACGAACAGTCAAAAGCGTGAAACCGTTGTGATCGTCTTCCAATGTCTGTTTTGGTTTGTTCTGGGTACTCTTCACTTGCTCTGCGCCGCCTTTTATGGCAGCAGTGCTTATGTCTACAATGGATTTGAATCCACTGCGCTCAGTATCCAACTAGCAAGCTTCCAGTTGACTATAGACCCGACCTACTTCCCCGTAGTCACTGCATTCTATGGAGCGTTCGCAGCCTGCCATTTGGTTTGCATGTTTGAATTGATTATCCGATCTGCTACCAATGGTGAGTTTGTCTTCCATCCAACGCAAAAGATCAAACAATCCAGGAACGTCCTGGTTTTCAAGTCGTTCAGAAGCATTTACAAGCGCAGCTCGTCTGTTTTGGCCCAATGGAGATTGGATTCTCGCACCAGTAAGCTCGAATTGTTCGTCTCCAAGGCAGGGATCATCTGGGAAGATTCCTTTGGTTATACTAGAGTATTCGGAGTCGGTGGCAAGTACTTCCCACACTCTTCATATTGAGAGAGACGATCGAGTGTGTCTTGCAATCCTTCCAGGCCTATCAAACGAGCAACAGCGTGCCTCGTGTGTGGTTCAATCGCTTTGGCGTCGTTGTCGTGGCTATCAATTGCTGGTCCACACCAGTTTTCCAGCATATTTTCAGGAAGAAGCCAAGGCTGAAACTCCTGCTCTGTTTGCTGTTTGATGTGGTGCTGGACTCAGTCTCCAGTGTTGGAGTCAGGCAATTCTCGCAGCGAAGTATCTGCCGGACTACAACACGTCTACCACCAATTTTGACATCACTCGTTGCTGGTCGAACAGCCTATGGTACTGCTCACTGAATTCCGACAGCTTTTCGTGCAATTGCGGCTCGATCTGGCAACGCGCATGGTTTTCGCTTTCACGATGCTTCTCAGTATGGACGACGTTAAAATACTGGCGTCTGTAGTTGATAGTTACGTTAGTTCGGGTCTGGATCCAGAATCAAATCCGCCACGATTCTGGAGTCATCTGCGTTCACGTTGTGATCGTGGTGTGGGGATTCACGATTCTTGGCTTGCACATTAACGCTTCCGTTGGCACAACCGTTTCTGATTGTCTTGTCCGACTGCATCCGTGGGTGACGACCAAGCCAGCGTGTTCTTACACGGAAATCAATTGCGCAAAGCGAGAAACACCTATTGCGGGGTTGGCGACAGAGCTCGATGCGATATGGAGTCCCATTGAAACCCCAAAGCTTATGGTTCTTGAGATCATTTCGTGTATGGGGAAGGAGGAGCCGACTGACTCGATATGTCTGTAGCAAGAGCGCCGTCAAGGCCAAGCTGTCGTGTTCGGATCTGCACATCCCAGTGAGTTTCCTGGCGTTCAATGGTATTAACGCACTCAATTTGATGGGCAATGACGTTGGTGAATGGGGGGAAGAAACAGCACTGACACACAGACACCATCCACTGATGCACCACCTGGGGTTTCTGTACAATAACCTCTCGGTGTACAGCAATAGCACCGTTCTACCTCCGAGTCTGCTGAATCCAGATTTCCCCAAACATTTGCTTGATGTATTCGTGTGTGTTTGTGTTTGTGGTTTGACTGATCTCCCACTTAATTTGGAATCAATCTGGCCGAATACAGGCATGAGTCTAGTCCTGGTTGGAAACGCATTCACCAGAGTTCCTGATGCTGTTCTGCGCATGGATTTCAGACGTCTCAGTCTGGATCTGAACTTGATTCAGGACCTACCGGCCGAGCTCTTTGAGCGTGCTTGGAAATCCCATCGCTTCTTTTCCACAAAACGTCAAAGCTGCTTCTGCTTTGGTAATTTTCAATTTTGGTCTGGCCAATGTTTCGTGGCTGCCGGACTGGATGACATCGACTGAGTTCCTCAACAAGTCGTCATGTACGGATCGCAGTCTCCTCTTTGTCTGGATTAATCAGCAGAAACTGCGTTGGTACGATCGCATCTCAACTGTCAAGATCCGCCCATTTTCGTTCTGGAGCAGATCAAGGACAAAAGGGAATAAAAGAGTGTGGCATTGATGCCAGTTGCAATATAAAGCTGACTTATTCAGTGCATCTGAAATATTGATGTCGACACCATGCGTAGCGATCAGATTCGGGGCAATCATGGATAATTAAGACAATGAGCCTAAATGGATCGAAGGACCAACGCAATTTCAAAGAGGCAAATCAAATGGCAAGGCGCGAATATTGGAATGAATGCGTCAAGCACGTCATAATATTCAGAATACCTGGCCAATCGATGGACTCTGGTGAAAATAGGGCTGGATCTCTATTCTTACCAAAATCTATGATCGAATTAGGATCAAGCTGCGTCCATTCATAGCACAATGCTTGCCTGAAATATATGCTGTGATCGAAGAACTAAAGCTATGATTGTTGTGTCGATCGCACACCTTAATACACATGAAGACAGTCCTCCAAAGCAAACGAGTTGTGCCTGTGGCTCAAGCTGGTTCGCCCGATACGAGAGCCAGCCATGACTTTCAATCAAGCTATCTCAGATCAATCTGTGCTATATCAGCACCACACGGGTGCGACTTACGAGGAAGTCATTCTCAAGACAAACGGCCAAATAAGACCGCAGTTACACTGATCAGCGCCACTACATTGACATTGATGAGGTCACCAGAGCCATCTAAGACCCAAATGGTCGTCGTCATCTTTCGAACACTGTTGTGGCTTGGCCTGGTTTCTCTTCATGGGCTTTGCGCTGCGTTTTATGGCACCAGCGCTTACGTCTACGACAGGTTTGAATCCACTCAGCTCAGTATCCATATGGCTAGCTTCCAGCTGACCATTGACACGCGATATTTCCCCGTGATAACAGCATTCTATGGCGTATTTGCCGCCTGCCACTCGATTTACCTCTTGGATATGACCGTCCGATCTGTTATCAATCAAGATCTTGTATTCCATCGATCACAGAAGGTCAAACGAGTGACTATGCCACTCAACAAAGCAGTTAGCGATGCCTACAATCGCCTTTGGTTGAGCGTTTTGATACACTGGAAATCGGGTTTTAAATCCAACAGCAGCACCAAACTTCAATCGGTTGTCTCGAGAGCAAGCTGTTTCTGGGACTCCCTTGACCACATTGTAGTCGCCGGCGTCAGAAACAAATACTTTTCCAGACTGTTTTTGCTGCGAGAGGCTTTGGAGTGCGTTCTGCAATCCATCCAGGCCTATCGAATGAGCACAAATGTGCCTCGAGTCTGGTTTAACCGCTTCGGCGTCGTCGTCGTCACCATCAACTGCTGGTCGACTCCTGTTCTCCAGCGTTTCCTCGAAAGAAACTCACGCCTGGAGCTAATAATCTGCCTTCTCTTTGGGCTTCTATTGGATGCTATCACGAGCATTGGTGTCACGGCTGTTCTTGCGGCACAATACCTTCCAGACTATGACGTTTCCGAGACCAATTTCGATATCAGGAAGTGCTGGTCCAATACTATATGGTACTCTTTCATGCTCACGGAATTCCGCCAGCTTTTCGTACAATCGTGGTTTGATTTCCTCACGCGCATGCTCTTCGCGATCACGATGCTCATGAGTATGGAAGAAATCAAGATGCATGCGGCTGCTGATGCTGACAGGAACCTCCAACGAGCAACGAGCCCTGAGACCAAGTCAAGACTATGGAGTAAGCGAATCGAAGACTGCATTCACGTGGCAATGGTGGCCTGGGGATTCATTATAGTTGGCCTGCATATCGAGGCTTCTGTTGGGAGCAACGTACCCGACTGTACCGTCCTCTTGCATCCTTGGCTCACACCCAAGCCAGCGTGCTCGTACATGGAGATCAACTGCATGAAGCAAAAGCCTCCGATTCGGGGCTTAGAGGCTGAACTGGATGCGATATGGAGCCCCATTGAAGCTCAAATGCTCATGGTGCTTGAGTTCATTTCGTGTGAAGATTTGCGCATCCCACGCAGTTTCCAGTCGTTCCATGGCCTCAGTGCATTCAGCATGATGGGCAATGTGATCAGTAAATGGGAACAAGAAGCTGCGCTGACGCACACGCACCATCCGCATATGCATCACTTGGGCCTCCTGTACAACAACCTCTCAGCCTATGGTAATGGCAGCAGTCTGCCTCCTGGACTCACGAATCCTGATTTCCCAAAGCACTTACTCGATATATTCATCTCATGCGGCTTGGCAGATCTACCAGCCAATTTGGATACGATCTGGCCCAAGGGCGGCATGAATTTGTTCCTGATTGGCAACGCATTTACAAAAGTCCCAGCCGTGCTACTGCGAATGGATCTAGGCCGTCTCAATATTGATCTGAACTTGATTCAGGACTTACCGGCCGAACTCTTTGAACTCAAATCGCTCCGATGGCTGAGCGTACTGGGCAATCCCATTGCTTCATTCCCGCAAGCCGTTGTACCAAGCTCTGCGCTTTCCATCTTCAATTTTGCACTGATCAACGTGACGTGGCTGCCGGACTGGATGACATCAGCGGAGTTTCAAAATCAGGTGGCCATGTTGGGATCTCAGACCCCACTTTGCTTGGACGAATCGGCATCTGGCGCCTCGCTGAGATCGCATCTCAATTGCCAGGCCCCGCCCATTCTCATTCTTGGGCAGGTCACAGACAAACGCGGATAGATAGCAGCTTCTCCAGTGACAATAGGGAAGTCAATTTGAGTTGTTTGTGGACGAGCATAGTTACTTTTCTTTTTTACGAAATAACACGTAGAATCCTCCTAGATGTTACAAAGAAGCAGACATCTCGTCAAGTTTTCGCACTACTTTCCGTGCCTTCCGCCTTGAGATCACCGCTCGATGTGTTCGGGTCGCATGTATCCGTGCCGAGCTAGTTCTGGGACACTTTTTGCTGAGGTCATATCTCAGCTTTGACTGTGTGCCTGATAGAGGTGATATTCTGAAGAAAACGTAGTTTGCTCGTGTGCGTTAGAAAGCGTCGCCTACACTAGGAGTCAGTAGAAAGAGCGAAATGAAGCTGTTGTAGTACAGAAGCTCTTGTTTATAGGTTTAAATATGAAGAGTACACGAAGAGTATAATGCAGAGAACGGCTACCAGACCATTTCGAACGGAGACGCGCGTCGCAGGATCCGCGGGTGCTGCACGAAGTAGTACGGCATGTGGATGTCCAGTGTGCCGTCTTCGCTCAGCTGCTGCGTGGCTTCGTCCATGTTGAGCGACCGCACGGGCAGCTGCTGCACGATCTCAAAGCGGCCGAAGGTCGGCACGCCGCTGAATCGAGTCAACGTGATGTCCTTGCGCGTTGGCAGCTTGAAGCCCGTGACCCGCAAGATGCCGGCGTCGGTGGTCCACTGTACGCGCAAGTTGCGACGGTCAACACCGTGAATCTTGGCGATGAGGTGCAGCCCGTCATTGTGACGCTGGATCTGGTAGTACGGCTTCCAGACGGGCAGCGAGTTGACGTCAATGTCCAGCTCCTCCGTCTCCTGGGTCTTCTCGTCCACGACGTTCTGCGTTTCCTCCTCTTCTACGCCGTCGTCCATGGCTTCAGTCTGTTGCTCGTCCTCTTCCATGTCTTCATCCTCCTCTTCTTCCTCTTCGTCCTCTTCGTCGTCGTCTCGGTTGGTCTCCTCCTCTTCCTCTTCTTCCTGCTGCTGCTCTTGCTTCTGTTCCTCTACTGGAGCAGCGTGGGGAGACGCGGGGGGCGTGGCGACAGTGGGCAGCGTGGCCAGCACTCGACCGCCAAACGCCGTGAGCTGCGAGCTCTTGTGCTTCATCTCGTCGGCCTGCGTGAGCAGCGTCTGGATGCGCACGACCATGGCCTTGCGCGCGTCCTTGATCTCGCTCTTGCCCAGACTCAGAATGTCGTCCAGCTCGCACAGGTGGCGCGTGAGCAGCTCGGCCTGCTCCTTGGTCCGGTAGTCGAACGCGCTCATCTCAATTCGTAGGCGCTTGGCCACGCCACTGGCGTAGGCTTCGTACTCGCTCTCGCTCTTGTGTTTGCGTACTGTGAGCAGATGCCACTTCCAGGCGCAGACGCTGGTTGCCAGAAGCGCGCGCTGGTGCGGAATTCGCGTGGCCAAGCGGTCCTCGATCTCGCTCACCTTGGCGGCGATGCCCTGCAGCTTGAGCATGGTCTGTTGGGCGTCCATGGGGGATGTCTCTCTCTGTGGTTGGTCGGTTCTTGATCACTTGGGGTGAATTGGGAAATGAGCGCTCGCTTGTCTCTCGCAGGAATGACCCTTGATGATGCCTACGGCGCCGCGTCTATGTTACTGCAAGGGCGGCCGGCCATCACTCTGTTACATCGGGAAGTATCCCGAATATTCCCGAAAAGAACAGAAGTGCATACGTAATCCGTCAAACCCTCGATAGAAGGACATCGAAACAGCATCCCTATTGGGAAAACTCAATAATTTTATAAAATGATTCAATCAAATTTGTCCGTAAACCCAGGTGTATTCTTTCCTGAGCATGTACAGTACACAAATCTGGTTACGTGAACTGCGTTTCATTGATGAGTGTATTCCCAACTTAACGTGACGCACACTAAATCCGCTTCCCCTTTCGCGATCCTTTTCCACGTCAGCCTGTCAGACGGGGTGTCATGCCCACATCCTGACTCATTTGATCTCACTTGCAGATCAACATGCTGCGCACGACCTCCGTTCGTCTGGGCAGCCAACTCGCCTGCAGACGAACGCCACTCTTCAATTCGCCCCGCATGGTGCATTTCCAGGCTACGACGGCTCCCGTGAACCGCGTGCTCGTGGTGGGCACGCTGGACAAGCTCCAGCAGCAGCCTGCGGGCGGCTCCTTCCTGCTGCAGACGCTGGCCCAGC
>JAADVQ010000802.1:0-10468 GCA_023335835.1 Elongisporangium senticosum
ACCAACTTGAAGCAGCGGCCGAACTTGCTCGCCAGCAACAGGAACAACCGGAAGAGTAACAAAGAAGCGATGTGTATATTCATATACAGTGTTGAGCCATGTAATCAATGACACTTCATTTATTTGCCCTGAATACGCGAACTCGAACGGACAAAAGCGCACCATTTTCTAAAACGGGGGGGGGTCAGCATTTGAATCACACAATGCCGTTGGAACATCTCTCCTTGTGCTTGAGAGCATCGCATTAGCTCCAAAAAGCCAGACTCTCTTGTGCTTCTCGCAGCACTTGTGGAGTGCAGGCCAGCGGCGTCTCGACCGTCATTTCGTACTCACACGTGTTTGGCTCTTCCACTTGCACAATAGCGTCTTCGATACCACACGCGAGCTTCACTCGGACAGATCTAAATACGACAAACCAGGTATTCAGCTAATTGATACTCCAAGTGGATGATGAGGCTGCCATCGTTTCGTACCTCTTGGGTCCATTCCAGCACTTCTGACCATTGTCAAACTGCATCGAAGTGTAATCTTTGGTAGCTTCGTCCAGCGATCCCCAGTCGTTCCACTTGCCCAGGCTCATGTGGCTCTGCTTCACGTTGCTGAAAGCACAGAACTTGTACTCGTATTTCTATCCACACAAAAACAATTCGTCAGAAGAGCAGGAAGAGCTCACATTCTGACAAGAGCAGGAACGCACCTCAATGTGCTTGCTAAGGCACTTGTCCTTCCACATGTAAAACACTCTTTCTGGGCCGTAGTCCATCCCCATGGCCTTTTGCTTAGCCTCGCGATCTTTCTGCACGCGACTGATGTCCGACTCAATCTCTTGAACCACCTTGCGCAACGAGGCCGCTTCAGGCAGAGTGATATGCTCATCCAACTGCGGACTATGCCAATTAAACAATTGTTAAGATCTTGACCAACGCCAGAGGCTTTCATCACACGAACGTACAATAAATAGTCGTAGGCGGCCACGGGAGAGTCCCAAACCACACGCAGACTCCATCGCAGTAGCAGATACGCGCGTTCCACCTCTCCGCCAGCCAGACGACGGAACCAAATGGACTCGACAAGAACAGATGAAGAAGGAAGCTTGTCCACGTACGGCCCCGTGAACGAGTTCTTGCTCAGGTAGGCCCACACTTTCGTCGGGAACAGCAACAGCAGATCCGTAATCAAGGTAATGGGGGATACAAGGAGACCTATAACAATTGAACACAATCATGTGTTTGTTAATACTACAATCATGCCACGAGTGCATGCAAAACAGACAGTACGGTGACTTACCAACAGTACGAAGAGCGTAAATACCCATTCGTTTACGCGATTCTAGATCCCCATTGATCAGCGGACCCAGGAATCCCTCACGACGCATTTCTTCAGCTGTACTCGGTCGTTTTTTGCTACATATATCCAGCAGTTAATAAGCCAAGCAAGCTTGCTAGGATGCAATGCATCGCGTACCTGCTCTTCTTCTGCACGGCTCTGTGATCCATGCGAAGGTATTCGGCCAGTGAGACGCGAGTACCGTCCGTCAACTCGATCATATTCACCACACGACTCACGGCCAGTAACTTGGACTTCTTCTTTGCATCAGCCGCTGGAGTCGCCTCGTTATTATTCTTCTCGTCGTCGTCTTCAAAATCCTCAGCACTAATAGGTTCAAATTCCTCTTCCTCTTCTTCCTGACCACAGGTCTCACCCGTTTCCTCATTCGGTTCACACGCGCTCTGCTCTCCATCACCACTAGTAGGCTCCTGAAGAACGTTTTCAGCTGCGTGCTTTGCGCGTGCTTGTTGAATGCGCAGTTTCTTCTCCTTGAGCTCCTCGCGCGTCTTGTGCAACTCAACGCGATCTTTGAGCGCCACCAGTGCGTCCACAAGAGCGCCTATGTCAGCATCTTCTTGCTGTGCATCCTTGAAGTAAGCAGCGACCTCTCTGTCCAAAGCAGCGCGGCGCTTGTTGAAGCCTTCGGTGATCGTAGCGAGCGCAGTTTCCGCTTCCGCGCGCTTCACCAGCGCCTCCTGACTACACGTATTGATACACAATCCTGGAGACGAATACTCGTCTGATCCATCGCAGCAGTCGCAAATGCCATCATCCACGAATGCGCTCGCAAGCTATGATTCAAGAACGATCAGCACCTCAATGGCCCACTACAGCAAAAGGGGAGGGAAGTAAACGCACCTGCTTGGGGAAGAATCCTCCATTCTCGCAGTAAAATGACCGACCCTGCTTCTCGGCACACGCAGCTGTACCTGGCTCATCGGATCCGTCGTCGCAATCGCAATAGTCGTCGTTAATGCGGTCCGACGGCAGCAGCTGCTCAGGCTTGCCGTCCACGATGCAGGTGAACGTGGCGCCTGTGAACCGCTTCTGGGCGCTAGGCGCCACGCCACGCACCAGTACCACCTGTCGCTCTTCCTGGTGTTGACTTATTGTGCCATGAACGCCTGCGGAGAGCAGCGCCAGCGCCGCAATCGCCAGTCGCCGCGTGCTCGTCACTCGCATCGCCTTCGGTCTGAGCTGGTGAATTGTGAAGTGACAAAGCCAGTGTACTGTTTTAAGGTCAGATAAGAGTCTCTCATTGGTGGAAAAGAGATCTATAGATCGAGGTGGCAGCCAATGAAAAGAGGTTTCGTAGCTCTGTTGTTGATGAGTTTTCATCGAAATGAAATGGCGTTCGAATTAGGAAAAGGCGTTCGGGTTCGGCTGTGTGCACAAGACGCTGCCGACCTTCTTGAACTTGGACATCTTGAACAGGTCGGCGTGGTCCTCGCGTTCACTAGGCTTGGGGGCGAAGCGCACGTCCTTGCCCATTGACGCGAGCGTGTCCCTTGGAAGAGGTAGTTTCTGGTCATGTAAAGCAATCAGATACCGCAATGGCTTCTCGTGAATACGTTTGCACGTACCCCCTTGATCTTCATGGTGCTCATATCTGGGTACTCGGCATTGTCGTTGCTAAAAGACGTGTGTCGAGCTTGCACCAGCGCCGCGATGTCTTCCGAAGGTCTAGGTGGTCAATCATGAGAATGAGAGACAGGTAAAGAAACGTCGCTGCAGAAACTGGCGATAGCATACTTTGACTTGATGCCGAACGTCATGTCGTTCGTCGGCTCAAAGCCGCCTCGACTCTTGCGTGCCGATTTGACAATGATATCCGGGTGCTCGTTCGCGAACTGCCGTGCATCTCCTGCTGTGAGGCACCCATTTGCAAGCGCCTGACGGTTGGTTTCGATGAAACTGCGTCCTGATTTGACTGCTGGAGACGGCTCTGCTTGCACCCATCGCCCAATGACTTCACCGGCGCCTTCTGGGTCGCGTTGAATCTCGTAGCCGTACACGTGGCTCGGATTGTGACTGTCCGGGAGATCGTACGTGGACCGCCGCACCTTGCCCACGGTGCTCTTGATCATCGTACGGCGCATCGGGTACGGGTGGTCATTCGGCATTGTTCTTGCTCTCTCGCTTCGTGATCTACTTCCGCCTGTTGCCTGTCAAAGCGCAGATGCGAGGTCATCAGGCCATCTCAAGCTTACTATATATAGCGATCTTGGGCCTCTCTAAATATATGTCATCTGATCGATCTTTAGATTGCTCCAAATCAATTTTCATCAATTTCTTGAGGTTCCTGTGTGCTTTCAGGATCCTGTTCGTCCTGCTCTGTCTGCTCCTCTGCTTCTTCGATAGGAGTCGCAACAACATGCTCCATTGACTTGTGCTTTGCCATGTCTTGCTCTTCAATGAGCTGAAGGCGCTTCGCCAAGAGATCTGGAGACCACTCACTTGAGCGCCGAGGAAGAAGTGCTGCCAGAGCGATCGTACTGACACTTGGAGGCTTCTTAGGTACGACAAACGTGGCTGCAGCTGCTCGAAAAGGCTGGCTACTGCGCAGGGCCGCCTCGACGTTCATGGTTTGCACTGGCGAGAGCGTGAACAAATCGTCCTCAAGTAGCACTGCAGCCAGCTGACTAAGAAAATATGTGCTCACAGCCGGTGAGGCATCTTCCAGTTTCCTGCGCGTGAACGAGAAGAATAAGTATGGATTGAGTATTCAATCGCACCTCAAGAGGAACTTACTTGAAACCTTCCGTACTAAGGGAGTACAATATCGCTTTGGGGGAGAGCGCTGTGACCGTCGAGACAGATCTGTACAGCTCGTCAGGCTTTGCCATCAAAGCATACTGCTCGAAAACAGCGTTGACACCAATAATGCGCCCCTGGCGCGTGACAGAATTGAGCAGATCGCATTCACCTTCGACCAGAAAATACATTTCGATACCGGGAGCTCCACTTCGACAAACTTTGTCCCCTCGTATGATGCATACGGGCGTCAGAAGAAACAGTGCATAGGACACAAATCCCTTGAACGAGTCTTCTATCACTGTAATGAGAGGGATTGCAAAGAGAGTCTCTCCTGCAACAAGCCGTGCAATATCAAAGCGAAGACTCGGGCACATTTTCTCAAATATCTACACCGTCACGAATTCATAGTCTTGAGTACATGCATATCACTGTTGGTTAACAAGCAATCCACGCACCCTTCTTTCAGGAAAAAGACTTGTGCACGAAATGTGGTGTGTGTAATGCTTAAAAAGACAAGATGAATACACGTCAGTAAAAGCTACATCAGATGGAAACAACACCGAAAAAGATTCAATACCGTCTTCACGTGCTTGCGTAATCGCGTGCTAATGCCACAATCACTCAAATAATCCTTCATCTCATTCATGAGGAGTTTGTATTCGCGGTCGCTCGGATCAAGATTGTGGATTAATGTCATCACTGATGACACGATATAACCAAAAACCGTGGAATTCACCACAATAAGAATGATCACGGCGGACAGTTCATATATCGAGTAAAGGCTGGGCTTGACATCTCCATACCCCACTGTTGTGAGCGTCGTAAAAGCCCAGTACATGGCGGCAACGTAGCGGTCGCGAAGGTCTATTTCAACGGAGCATTGAATAAAGTTCTTCTCGCCAGAGAAAAACAGATCGGAGCACCAACTTGGCAGGTTTTGACTCTCGCTTTCCAGCATCACAACGTGAAAAATACATGCATCCCAATGGCATACGAGCACCATGAGCAGCAGCAGTCGAAAAAGTCGCTCGAGCGATGGGCTAACCTAACAAGAAACACAATATTAGCAAGCAAGCAGTGCACATCCATATAAATTGTTTTTGTACCTCCAATATTTCTCGAAGACGTCCGGAAACACGACTGAGCTTCATTAGTCGGGCTAACTTGAGCAAACGAGCAATTCGAGCCAACCGAAGAAGTTTTGTCGGGAAAAAGTGAACCGAAGTAGAGGATCCAACGATTAAGCTATTTGCAAAAAATTGGAAATTAGCGACATGTTGTATCCCCTTCGAAATGATGGTTCCTTCTTACCTGACAACCTCGTCTATCGGAATTGATGAAGTTAAGTCGAAGATGAACCAACCTTTTGCGTACCGCCAAAAGATCTTCTGTGCATTGATAATCAATACTCGATCGTCATTAAAGTATGCTGTGCGAAAATTTATTGCGATGTCCATCAAGAAGAAGGCATCAATAATAAGTTCGAGCGTGTACCACGCGCCAACAGCATCGTAGTTGAAACCGAGTCGAAAAGGAACGACTACAATTGAATACATGATACCAATACCGACCACGAGCTGCCAAGTGAGCATAAATGGTTCTTGGGGGTGAAGTAAATATGTACCCTTCATGGTGATATGATCGACATGACTGTGTCCAGATCTGGGGATGTTTTGACCTCGAATCTTCGCAACCATATTCAGTAAATCGGCGTCATCGTTGCCCTCTGTGTTATCTGACTGTGCATTTGAATGATGTACAGCCATCTCTTCTTGGGAGCAAACAGGTTCGTTCGATACAGGCGCAATCACACGGTCGGTATGAACATAGCTCACATTGGAGCTGCCTTTTTCATGCGATGCAAGTAGACCTGGTTGGTCACGCGGGATAGGATCGGTTATGTTGGGCTCATTAAGAACCAATGTCTGCTTTCGCTTGATATCGTCTGACAACGATTCAAGGATAATTTTTTTACGTTGTGATGGACTTTCAGAGTCACGTCTTCGAGTGCTTTCGTCGGTATTACTGTTAATATTAGCCATTTTCTCCTGTGATTCTTCATTTGAATTTGAATGATCTTTTGAGTCGATAGCCAAAGAAATAGGTGTGTACTTGGATGCGGTGGCAAGCTTGGATTTGTTAAGCACTGGCGATTCTTGCTGCATATCTGTGAATGCGATGAAGGATTCATGAGGCACTTCCAAAAATGGAACGATTCGATTTGAAGCCTTCTTCGGATGGACGTTTGCACGCATGGATTTTTTCACAAGTTCCGAGGACTTCATCATCATTTGCTCCTGTGCTTCATCTTTGAATAAATTATCATGCTCTGAACCACCAGAATCCGTGTTGCCTGCGCGCCGCCTCATTCCGTTTGATATCACAGCGGCAGCATGTTTAAAATGTATTAGTACAGCAGGCCATCGATGACCTATATTTGAAAACAATATATTCGTAAGGTAAGCGTACAGAGAAGACAGAATTGCAGCGACACTAAAAGCGTACTGATTTCTAAGATGGCTTCTCGCGATAGAAAGGTAAGTTCACAAAACGTTTTTGCCACAGCCGAGCATATGCGAACACCATTGCCATGATCTTGATCGTACACTTCCAGCTAATAAAAAGTAAATAACTTATCTCTCCTGAAAGGTTGTCGCAAAGTCAAATCTTACCTCACCGAAGTGCTCTCCTACATTATGAGACGTTAGCCGTATTTCTTTCTTTGTCAGTGGGCTTGTTCGCGTGAGCTGGACTTTTCCTTTCATTAAAAAGTACACATGAGCTGCAATTTCGTGCTGACAGTAGACAAATTCATCCTTCAGAGCTGAAAAAGGCTGCATTCCCATCACGATGTCGCTGACGAGGGTTTCGTGACAGTCAGTAAAATAAATAACGGTTGAAACCCACTTCTCATATACTTGGTGGATCTGTACAATAGCATTTTTGTTTATCATTTTGAGCGATTTCCCATTAAATCCAGCTGCAATAACGTACCATTTCATTGCGCAGCGCTAGTGGTAGCCGGGCAAGTATGCATCGCTCTTTGAATACGGACCGATTCTGGTAGTAATACTCAAAATGAGCACGGACGCGTTTGCCGATATGCTTTGGCAGCTGCCTTGAGATAATGTACTCTTTTACAATCGTCATCCGCTCTTCATAGAGCGCGGCTGATACATCAAGATTCGTGACTAGCGACGAAATGGTACCAATGACATAACCGAAGAACGACACACAAACTGCCATTACAGCGATATTGATCAACCGCTCTGAGTTTGTACGAGCGACGATGTCACCGTATCCGATAGTGGTCTACCGGAGGCGCAAAAAAAGAAAACGATCAATTCATAAATCAACAGAAAACAACAAAATGAGCAACATACCATTGTGACGATAGCCCAGTAGACTGACGCAACGTATTGTAGCAAGATATAGTCTTCACGCTCAGTATCATCATATCCAAATACATGAATCCACGAATTATTACCACCTTGCGATCCGATTGCAAACCAGATGCACGCCACAAAGTGTGCAACAATCAGCATCAAGAGTGCCAGCTTCATGAGCGACAACATACTCTGGTTAGTGTTCACAGCATCTTCAAGGGTACTGAACATCTTGCTGAGACGCCGAAGTCGAGCCAATTTAAAAAGTCGAAGTACTTTGAGTCCACGAAGGAGTTTTGCAGACGTCAATGCCTTTGCTGAAGTGCTGGCAAAGCCAAAGAATTTGGCGACTTGGTCCAGGGGAATAGTCGAGAAGAAATCCACAAAGAACCAGCTACGCACATATGCCAAGGAGACAATGCGCATATCGTATGAAATGTCGCCGTTTTGCAGATAGATGCCGGTGAAGAAGTTGAGGACAATATCGATGAAGAAACCCACATCGATCACTGATTCGAACGTAGAAAATCCACCGGTAGCGTCTCGATGGAAGCACACTCTGTAGGGCACCACACATGTGTTGTAGAGCACGCAAAATACGAGCAAAATGTCCCAGCTGCGCTTGCCTGGCGTTTCGGGGTTGAACATGTGCAGCGGCACTCGATGCACCCGAAAGCGATGTCTCCATGCGACTAGAGTGGGCACTCGCTTGCGCACGGTCTGCCACAGTATGCTTGGGCGCTTTTGGCGAGGGACATTGTGCACATGTTTAATTGGCGATACTGGCGTTCCATACTTGGTCTGCATGGGATCTGCGGTCGTGAAGCAGCCGTCGTACAGTTTAGCAGGCAAGCGGCGTAGACTTAGAAAGGCGCACGCATGCAGCTAAATCAGCACTTAAATCACAACTTCAGCAGTCACAGACGGGCTTTCATGTAGCAACAGCGTTGGGTGCGCTGGCCAGGTGCAGAGAGCTCGATGCAAGCCGGTGGTCTCGCTCCGCTCGTTACCGCCCCACTTTTAGCACATACCACGACTTCCCAGCAAGTTGCAACGCCTTCATGAGGGAAACGGTTCTGAAACGGGTCCAGTAAAGCGCGAGTTGTGTCTGTGCTCAGAAACAAACTCTCAGCCATGAGCTCGATGGAGTCAATTGCAGAACCTCTCACCGGTTCACACACGCGCGAGAGATAAGCCTCTTCTTTACGGTCGATTGCCGAGTGCGCGCATTGCGTTGAAGTTTCCCTTAGGTGCACTTGTGTGGCCAACTACGGTACTCCACTTGGATCTTTCTTTGAACTGAATCTCTGAACCCAGTCACCGCCAATGATGCCATCACGACAGCAATGGACCGACTCAAACGGAAGCGCATTCATCGATCATCAGCATGAGGCAGACCCCACAAGCGCATTCCAGTCTGGTCACGCGGTGCTTCCTGTCGCTGCTGTCATTGCAGATGCTGCTGCTGGCTGCCTGCATGGTCCAGATGGAGCGCTCTCTATGGCGCAGGCACAAGATCCATCTTCCTTCGACCTGGTTACTCCACTTGGTGCTGCTGGTCTGGACGGCAGCGTTATTTTTCGGAGGCATCTGCGGCTTACTTGGAGCCACGAACGCCAAGCTGACGTCCGTGTGGCCCAAGGTCGGCTGGGCTACGTGGTGCATGCCCGCCAGCATCTCTTTGTGGGACACCACAGTGCGCTGCTTCCAGAATCCGCCGCTGCCTCCAAGCCGGTCTAGTGTATCCTGCTACTCGTGCAAGTGGTGAGTCTGATGTGCGTGGTGTCGTCGAGTGCAGCAGTGTGACACTGAAAGAAGTGGATATCCACTGCATGTTCGTAATGGACGTATCGTATTTGTTTTCGAGGCTTTTCTGCTGAGCTTTCCGTATCAATATATGTTCCCTATTGGAGTCCTCATGGAAAGAAAACGCCAACAGACGCGTTGACATCGAACGTGGAAAAGCGAAGCCACTACGAGATGGAACGATTGGCGCTCTTGTGTAGATCGTTGGGTGCCGTGAATGCACTGGCTTCTCCACGAGCGGCGCTTTGGATTTAAATGCTGTGGTCATTCTATCGCAGTTGCTATCCCCACATTCCGATTCCACATCATGGCAGCAGCATCATCTCCAGCATCGGTTGGCTGGGCTCGCTGGCTATTGTGCATTCTCGCGTTGAACATGATAGTACTTGCAGCTTGCCTCCTGAAACTCGGATACTTCGTGTGGATAAGCCAACGCTCGTTATCCAGAGCGCTTGACGTCCTTCTGGTTGTATGGACGGCTGCGCTGCTCGCTGGAGGCATTTGTGGCATGATTGCAGCTTCGAATGCGAATGTGGCGCCAGCACGACGCATGCTCGCCTGCTGGGTCTTTAGCTCCGCTGCGCATGCCTGTTTTCTCGTTACGGGACAAGCCAGTGCGCTGGATTCAGGGATCGTCAACGACTGGATCAGGATATTGATACCTGTGGTGACGGATATTCTCGTGTCGTTGCTCATCGCCAGATTTCTCAAAGTTCTGCAAGCGCATGACACGAGCTGCTGGGTACAAGAACAAGCAGAGTTACGGCCTCTCCTGCCCATTCATAACTCGAAAGCTGTCTTGGATTTACATCACGCACGTGTAGTGGTGTATTGTGTAACCAGAGCTCTTGAATGCGAAAGATCAAGTGCGCTAAGCCAGGAGTAGCTTGCGTTCTCGCTCTTTATAGGAAACATGCACGATCTGTGGGGCTCGAGACGATGCAGATCTGGACTCCCAGTTCTCAAAGCGGATGTAAAGTGGCAACTGTCGATAAAAGTAGAAGCGGTACTATTGCACAAACGGTTGCTGATGTTACGTTGTGAACGCTAGTTGTCCTGAGATCCGCTTGTATAATATCCATTGACCTTCCCTTGATCTCGGTGTCACTTCATTGTCTCGGCACTGCTAGTCCCGCTTTAGCAGCTTGGATGGTCTTGCACGTTGTTTCAAATGGTTTGACCAGAATTCT
>JAADVQ010000803.1:0-10467 GCA_023335835.1 Elongisporangium senticosum
AGTGTCGCCGGCATTGCACATGTCAATCAGTCGGGCACTGACGTCGGCAACCCACTTCATGTACAGTCCATGCGAGAGATCGCGCGACTCAGACTCGATAAAGTGGCGCAGATCACGTGCAGCACGCTGCCGAGCCGAGCCACTTTGGTTCTTGAGACTCGACAGAAAGCGAGTGACGCTACCGTCAGTCATGATGGCTGTGCTGCGTTACGGACCCCAAGACAGTGGATGTAGCGGCTGATGAGGGGCTACAAGGACGCCAGTCGACGCGCAGATGACTGGCGTATCGGAGGGGGGAGGAGGCGCCGATAGAGAGGCGGCCGATCGAGCTCCCGCGCCGGAGAACGAGGCGCGCGGAGACCGTGAGCTCTGGTCGTGGGCTCGTGCAGAGCTCCTCCTTGAAAGGGAAATGAGCTGGCCAAGTGGCAGCATGAAAAGCGGTACCCAGTGGTACACTTCCCCCTCAAATCCTCGGTTTATGCAATTGTACCAGTGAGTACGGTACAGTTGGAGCGAAAAGCGAAGCCATGCTTGCAGTATGCATTTCAACAGGGCTTACGGTAGTGTGTATTAGAGCGCTTTGGTGATGGGCATATGCTGCCTTTGCACCATTTCCTCGTGCCGGACTTTCTTCATGGGGCAAATGCCGCTCCAGTGGTCTGGGTCCTTGCAATAGCGGCAGGGATTAGTGCACTCCCGGGCCTCGTGGCCATGTTCGCGGCAGTTAAAGCATGCGCCGCGCGGGATCTGGGTGATCTCGCCTTTCTCCAGGGCAGTCTTGATCTGGACCCAGCTCGAGTGCTTGTTGGCCAGCTTGCGCTTGCGACCTGCCTCCTTCTGATTGTATAGCTGGCGCCGACGCTCCTTGGCGTCCTCGTTCATCGGTGGCGGCTCGTCCAGGTTCGGGTTGCTTACGTATTTGTCCGTGATGTATCCGTAGAGCAAATTGAAATAGAAGTACAGATCCGACAGGTCCGTGGCTTCCGATCCATCGCGCACCTTGATCTCCGCCTGCTTGGCGGCATCATTGTATTCTGCGAGCATCAACTGGATGGCTACATGGCCCATGGTAAGTCCATGGCGTCAGAGTGCTCAGAGACAAACGACGCACCTTCGATCGTGGACACGCAGCCGGCGCCAGCTTTATGGTATCGCCAGAACTTGCTTTCGACGGGCGGCTTTGCCAGCTTGACACAGCGCAACTGAGATAGCGCAGAGTCGTGCAGAATCACTGGCGCCTTTTGCCATGGGCAATCAATAAACACCAACGTCTTCACCTGCTGGAGGTCCTTGGGTGTGAAGTCAGCCAGCGTTTCCGACTCAATGCTCGGGTACACAACGAGGGTACTCGCGTGGTCGTACGTCGGAGTCTTCTCTGCTTCGAGCGGCCACGGGATGATCTCGACGTCGTTGGGCGCCAGCACCTTGGCGTGCGGAGCCGAGCTCTTCTTGAGCTTGTCCTGGAACCAGATGTGCACCTGCAGCGGCAGCGTCAGCTTGGGCACTGCTGTGCTCTCGGGCACGCCCAGTGGCACGCAGCACTTCGGACAGTAGAACTTGAAGCTGGTCTTGCATCCAGCGCACCGTGCGCGCTGCCACGAGTCGTGCGCTTGCGCTGCAGATCCTTCTGCGGCGGCGGCGGAGCTGCTCATTGTTGTCAATCAAGCCGAAAATGTGGCGGGTGGGTGGCTCCAAAGTAGCGATACCTTCGTGCAACATCCAAAACGTATTGACTGCGTCTCTCAAGTTGAGAGACGCAGACAACCGAGGCGAAATGGGTGACAAGACGATCTACTGCATCCGCCATGGAGAGTCCACGTACAACGCCTGGCGCACGCGCAGCCTCTGGAACTTCTCGTGGATCATAGTGCGTGACCCTATGATCCTGGACGCGCCCTTGAGCGAGAAAGGCGAGCAACAGGTGAAACGAAAACGTCCATAGACCCTCCCAGCCAAAAACTCACAATGCTCTGGCTGCCTATAGGTGAACGAACTGTCCAAGACCATTCAGGACCAGCACTTGCACGACAAGATAGAGCTGGTGAGTGGGAGTCTGTGGACGTTTGCCATGCGATGTATTGAGCGTTACTGTGGTACGTAGATCATTGCGAGTCCATTGACACGAGCGATCCAAACGACGCTGGGCGGGTTTCGCGGATGCATAACGCCCATTCTGCGTAAGGCTGACTCTATCGGGAGACGTACCTGTGATACTCTGCTGTAAATGGCGCTATGCTGCTGCTGCTTGTAGTCGATCCAGTGTGCCGCGAACAGCTTGATACTGCGTGCGATATCGGACGTCAACGACAAGGTGCCGTTTCCTTCGCCTTTTCTTTCTATCAATGTGTTGCAGGTTACTGACTCTATGTCTGAAGAGCTTATGGCGGCATTCGACAACGAAGTGATTGACTTCAGTGCAGTTGAGCCGTTCTGGTGGCTTGCTCCCGATAAGCGGCCACCAAACAGTCCGGTAGATCCGCCTGTAGCGCCCAAGGAAGTGATGCCGCTGCGTGAAAGCAGCTCAGAGGTCAACACTCGCATCCAGGAATTCATCAAGAAGCTGGCAGCACTCCCGCAGACCCACATCGCTGTCGTTGGCCACAGCTCGTACTTCAAGCGAATGCTCGGCATGAACCGAAAGCTGAACAACTGCGAGCTATTCGCGATGCCTCTCAGCGAGATTGCGAAGCAGCACGGAATCGATCTCAGCCAAGACAATTAAAAACATGAATTTCACAAACATAAACAAGACCATTCTTAGGATTCAAGCCTTAGGATTCAATCTGCTCCGTGTGTTCATCAGTTTCTCTTCTCCCAAATCACTCGTTGGGTCCGAACATTTCAGGGTCAATCTTGAGTCGGAACGCGCTTATGAGGCTTCATACACATCAACGACCCGATGAGCACACCACCAAAGCCAGCGAACATGGTCGGGACCATGACGTTCATGAAAATCGGCTCGCCGCCGTGGTATTCGCGACAGTAAAGCACAGCTTGAAGTGGTGGACCAAGAATCACACCGAACCAGAAAGTGTAGTTGCCTAAGCGTGTTCCCTTCAGTCCGCGGCCGTAGAGGATGATCACAACTTGAAGCATCTGCAAGCAGAAGAAATACATCTTCACTGTGCGAAAGATGATCGCAAACACACACTCGTGGAGCAGCGCCGAGACGAAGAACGTCAGCATGGTCGCCGATCGGCGCGTGAGCTTATACGTCTCAAGGGATTCCAAGTACACGTGCCGCAGCAGGAACTCGTGCACTGGCTTGTTCCACTTCCGCGCGAATTCATCAAACGTTGTGCAGTTCCACCAATCACCATAGAAATCACGGTCGGCGAGATATGTGAGCTCTGCGAATCCGTTCAGAATGCACTCGAAGATGATGAACCAGATTAACAAGTAGCTTCCAAGGAACGGAAGCAGCAGGCTCATGACCACCAACACCGGGTTCTCGATCCCCGAGTCTTCCAGTCGAGGCAACATGTAGTCCGTGACAATGAGATAGAGTGTTGACATCGCGAGTGCGTTGGCAACGAACTTCTCGGCGACATATCCCCAGCGGATGTGAGTCGTCCGCGGGTATTTCGGTTCGTACACCAGGGTCGGATGCAGCAGATACACCGTGTAGTTCACGATATCGATCTCCGGTTTTGAGTCGCTCTCTCGCGCGAGCTCCAGCTTGGTTCGGATGTACGAATGCATCTTCATCACGAGCACGAGGCACTCGACGAACGCCGAGGTGGCGTGGATCGTATTCCAGTCGCGGTAGATGATAAACACCACCGTGAACACGAACAGCACGCTCTGCAGGAAGTGGTGCATGGTATTGACCAGCAAGCGGCCCGAGAACCACTGCGTGCTGGCCATGTACACCGGGATCAGCGCCGTGTACGAGTAGAGCACCTGCACGCCGATCGTGACGATGACCTCGATAAAGTGGTGCGAGTAGAACACCGCCAGCAGCAGTTTGGGGTCCGAGAGCACTCCATCCGACAGCATATTGCTCACTGCTGTGTTCAGAGAGTACAGCGCGCCGCAGATCATGGCCAGGTTGTACAGCCCACGGAACTCGGACGTGTGCACGCCGGAGCGATGGTCTGCTGGATCCAACGGGGACACGCTGTGGCCAAATTTCTTGATGGGCCGGCCGGAGAACCGGCGGATCTTCATTTGAGCCTCTCTGGGCGACAACACGGATGGAGGGGGCATCACTGCCGGCGGGTCCAGCGCCTGCGCTTCCGCCTTGGCCGTCATGAGGTCGGTCCTTTGGATAGCGACGTTGGGAATGAGCAGGGGTGCAACGTCGGTCAGAGGAAACGACCGTACCTACGCGTCGTTTCACCTCAATTCAAAATCCAATTCATTGAATTGCCCTAACCGCCGTGGTGGTGCTCCGAACTTCAAGATCAAATGGTGCAGTCACAGCCGCAGTGCGTCTTGTCCTGCGTTGCGCCAGGCATGGGGCGCCCATAATTAGCTCTCGGATAAGGAGAAGACGAGCGACTGTCTAGCATTGCACGAGACAGAAACGAGCGCACCGAAGAATTCCCTGAGCTGCTCACTTCTTGATTTACTCCCACGTGCGACCATGGCGACGTCCAACCAAAAGCCCAGCCTCTTGCAGTTGGACCTGAATGCGCCAGCCATTTGTAACGTTATAAGAGCGATCGGTCTATTCAGCACGCACGAGTGCTGATCAGTGCCTCTTGACTATGTAGGCACCGGTTACAAGAGCTCGACTGGATCGCCAACGCAGAAATCACCTGTTGTGTTCAAGTCGTGGGCTCAGCAGGCGAGCACATGCACACAACAGAATGCGACGCTTCGTAAGATGTGGCTTGAGCCCGATTGGTCGAGCTTTAAAGTCCGCTCCAAGAGCTACCTGCAGGACAAGGTCAAAGCCATGACTGAGTCGCCACGTAAGTCGATCTCTCGTCTTCAGCTCCAAGTCTAAAGCGCTGATCCTTGATCCCATGGTGTATTTCTTCATACAGTATTTGAACTGGTCTGGTTTGAGCTCTTCAGCAGCAGTAACCACGATGATCTCTTCCACATCTGTCAATCCAGCAAGAGCTTTGCGAACAAGGCGCAAGCCAAGTTCGGCAACGACATGCCGCAACTGTTTGTGGTCACGCTCATCATTCCCGGCTCCCCGCTTGTGGCCTGCGTACAGTACTTTGCACGGAAGAAAGAGCCCACGCCAAGTGTGCGGGTGAACGCCGAAGGCTCCGCTCTGTGGGAGCGATTCCTGCACGGAGACGACGACTTCCGCAAGAAGCGGTTCAAACTCATCCCTGGTATCCCCGAGGGCCCTTGGGTGGTCAAGAAGAGCGTAGGCGCCAAGCCTGTGATCCTCTCGCACGGGCTGACGACCACCTACTTCCAGGGCTCGCAGTATCTCGAGGTTGTCGTGGATGTGGCCTCCGACCGCATCGCCAAGCACGTCACTTCGCTCTGTCGATCCCAGTCCACGGCTCTCAAGGTTGACATGGGCTTTGTAGTCGAGGCCCAGCAGGAGAGCGAGCTGCCCGAGACGCTCATCGGCTGCGTCGAGTACGATCATATGGATCTCAACCTGGCCCAGGCCATGTAATTTAGGCAAAATTATCAGATTGCACATACGCATGTACCAATGAAAACGGTACCTTGTGCCTCTCCTTGTTCGCACCACACGCCCATTGTGTCAACCTGGAAATATGTGAGACGAAAGCTGGAGCAGCTTAGTGACGCGCGTCGTGATCTGATCGCTCTTTCACTTGCTGTGCTGCGTCTCTAGGTCGGCACGTCACGCGAAGCGGCTCGCAGCCAAGCTGCAGGACAAAGTGAACGACGAGACGCTGGAGGAGGAAAGCGAAAGCGAGGAGGAGCTGGAGAGCAAGCGTCCTGCGCACGCGGGCTTTGCATTTCTAGCTGATTCGGATTCGGATAGCGACGCGTCAGAAAAGGAAGAAGAAGAGGAGGAGGAGGAGGAGAAAGAGGCCAAACAGCCTGTCGTTGTGATCGCTGCACCGCCGAGCAACGCTTCCAAGAAGAAAAGGTATGCATGTAGGGAGATAGCGTCACGCGTAAGAAGATGCTTATGCTGATGTTGCTTCTGCTTTCATTAGCAAAGGGAAGAAGAAGAAGGGCGGACAGAAGAGTCAAGCTGACGTCAATGAACGCGAGGATTCGGAGGAGCAAGTGGATGCCATTCTGGATGCGCTCACGACGCAGACCAGCGATTTGGGCGTCGAAGAAGTGCGATCCTACCACAACTACAATGAGAATACTCTCTTCGCTGTTGATCTGAAGCTGATCAACGCCGACAAAGAAATGAAACGCATCTTTGGGGTAAGACGGAGCCAAGCTGCTATGTGTCCGCAATGTATCCGTGCTCATCATGATCATGCGAGCAGGTTAAGGGCGCTCGAGAAAGCGTTGGGAACCGGCAGCGAGGAGATCCACGGTAACAAATATGGGCATCTGCAAATGGGCTTCATCGCATTTTGGTTGTGACCATTTGGTGCCAATGCCACAGGAACGCGGCTCGAAAGACGACCAAAAAGGTGTCCATTGTTACTCCGCTCGATGAATGGCCGCGTCCGCCCACGTTTGTTGGCGGCGGCATCCGATGGACTCGTGCCAACAAGCCAAAGGGAGCATCGTGGAACAGTCTGTGCCAGTACTTTGAGATCACGTGGTCTATTGCGTACAAGAAGGTGTGCATACTGGTCGCTTGTAGGGATTTTGCTAGAGGATGCTCACTTTGAAACGTTTCCTGTAGGCTCAAGAAGAGTTTGAAATCCTTCAGCGGACGCACGATCCCAACCTCATCGGGCATTTCTTGCAGCGGTATCCGTTCCACATTGACGCTCTGCTTCAGATGAGCGAAGTTTTCCAGCACCATGGCCAAATGGACCATGCCTCGGACTGCATCAAGCGGTGCATGTACGTGCTGGAATTGGCCTGGGCCGATCAGTTCGATGTTACCAAGGGCAATTGCCGCATGGACTTTCACGTGGAGCACAACGATGCGTTTTACCGAGCTCTGTTCCTATTGACCAAGCAAGTCGGTCGACGCGGATGCATGCGAAGCGCGTTCGAAACAGCCAAGCTGCTGCTGGGTCTCGATCCTCAAGGCGACCCCATGAACATTCTCCTCGCCATCGATTACTACGCGCTCACGTCTCGCCAGTGCCAGTTCCTGGTCGATCTGTGCGGCTCCAAGACTGAGGCCATGGATCGATTCAAGCACTCTGATGAATCGGCAAAGAGAAAATCAGTCAAGAAGTCAACCGAAGCCACCACTGTTGCAGAGCTGCCCAATCTGCAGTTCTCTCTAGCACTAGCCCAGTATGTATCCATGCTGGCATTGATTCTGCACTGAACATACTAACATCTTTGATCCCAGTTTCTTTCTAGGCAATACGGAGCAAGCGAAGGAGCTCTTGGCTATCGCGTTGCTCAAATTCCCGTCCGTGCTCAAGCCTCTACTGCAGAAAATCTCTGTCAATTTCTCTTCTGGTACTGTTGCATCGCGACTTGAGCTGTTAGAATTGCGCTATGAGCTAAAGCGTGGGTTTTGTGTCATAGCGTCCTGGCAACCTATCATGATGAGCCGAGTGTTTGCCAACGCGAAATCGCTGGAGGACATTGGTCTGTTGGACCATTTGCTGGACATTTACGTCACACGCAACTTTTCGCTTTGGAAGGTTAACGACGTGCAGACCTTTTTGCTTCAGGGTGCGCAGCTTGCAGTGAGCTCTTCAGCTCTGTTTTCGGCTCACCCGCAAGTGCTGAAGCTACCAGAGGCGCTTCACAAGTACCAGCGTGCGGTCGCCAGTGGTAGGCAGATAGATGCATGCCTTCGATATCCTGCCGTGTGAGCTTACACCAATTTGATTCCTGCAGATTACAGCGATGAGATTACGACACTTCCGGCTGATCACCCGATGATGCAGCCACCGCAGTTGCCGAACGGCCAACCCTTGGACGAGCACGCTATGGCACAGATCGCAGAGATTCAGGGCCAGATCGACGCGGGCAACCTGCCTGCAGACGCCAACCCACTGCTGTTGTTCCTGCAGACCCTACTCCCGTGGAACCGCGTGCAGGGCGCGGGAGCTCCTGGTGCTGATGGCCCCGCAGAGCACTAACTGGGTCCCATGGCGTCATGGATTCTCGATAGAACATGGCATAATCAACGAACCCAGAGTAATACACGGCATCTGGGTTGATCACACCATCATCAAATGCTCCATACTCACTTGAAGATCCATTGGTCTTCAACATTTAATACCCCGTCTATTTCGATCTGGTGCACCCACATATCCGCTGGCTGGTCCCTGCCAAAGCGAATAAATCACTCGGAGCGAAGGGAAAGCGCGCGCACTCCGTCAGTCGCAGGGGAAAGGCAAGAAGGGAAAGACACGACGATAGCAGGCGGCAGCAGCATGGGCAACAGCAGCAGCAGCAACGCCGGCCCGCAGGGCGGACGTGGCCCCAACGTGCGTGCGCAGGGGAAGCGTGCGCAACACGGCCACGCCACGCCGCTCCCCCCCGTGACTGGCCAGGCGGCACAGCGCGAGGTTCGCCCCCCGCCTCCGGCCCCGGCTGCAGCCCCCGCGCCACGTCACGCCAACCCTGCTACGCGTGAGCGCAAGGCGTTCAAGGAGCTGGTAAGCCAGTGTGTCTTTTGTGGCGATGCATCTCTGGATGAAGACGTGCTGAGTGTGGCTTGTGTTTCTTCTATAGATTACGGGCCAGCTGCGTGACGTGAACGAGTTCTACGACATTGAGCAAAAGGAACTGGGCCATGGTAGGGTAGCTTGTACCGGATACAGCACGAGCCTAAACTGGAATCTGATAAATACTGACGGTGTTGTTGCTCTCAGGCCACTATGGAACTGTACGCGTGGGTATCAACAAGGCGAACGGCATTAAGGTCGCCATCAAAACGATCCCGAAGGCTAAAGTGAGTCGCCCGGAGACCATGCGCCGCGAAATCAACATCCTTCGTGTACGTGCACTTGATGATGCTATACTGATTACATCAGTATTGGATCTAATGATGTGCCTGCTGGTTTACAGACTTTGGACCACCCCAACATCATCAAATTGTATGACGTGTTCGAAGGCAACCGCCATCTCCATCTTGCGACCGAGTTGTGCACAGGCGGTGAACTCTTTGATCGCATTATCGCGCGTGGACACTACAGTGAAGCTGACGCAGCCGTCCTGGTCCGCAAGATTTGCGATGCTGTCAAGCACTGCCACGACCGTGACATCTGCC
This sequence comes from Elongisporangium senticosum, assembly GCA_023335835.1. NCBI lineage: Eukaryota > Oomycota > Peronosporomycetes > Pythiales > Pythiaceae > Elongisporangium > Elongisporangium senticosum. Next base: position 9,272 of record JAADVQ010000803.1, read on the forward strand.
ATCGCGATCTGAAGCCAGAAAACTTCCTATTTGAGACAACTGCTGAAGACGCTGAGCTCAAGGTCATTGATTTCGGTCTCTCTCGAATGGATGACGGACTATCGGCTGGTGTGATGACAACCCGTGTCGGTACGCCGTATTACATTGCGCCTGAGGTACTTGGACGTCACTACGACAAGTCTTGCGATCTGTGGAGCATTGGTGTCATCACGTATATCCTGCTTTGTGGATACCCTCCGTTTTACGGAGACACGGATCCGGAGATTTTTGCCTCCGTGCGTGCTGGCCGCTATGACTTTGATTCCCCGGAATGGACTTCTGTCAGTAATGAAGCGAAGGATCTAATCAGTAAATTGCTGTTGGTCGAACCATCAAAGCGATTGACTGCCCAGGAGGCTTTGCGTCATCCATGGCTCTCTGGTGCCGCGCCAAGTACCCAGCTTTCGGCAAACTTGAACATTTTTACGAGCTTGAAGCGCTTTACCGGACACAACAAGCTCAAAAAGGCAGCACTAGGTGTTATTGCCGACCAAATGACTGAATCTGAAATCGCAGAGCTGAAGAATCAATTCATGGCCATTGATGCTGACGGAAATGGTGTGATCACCGTTGCTGAACTTGCTGCTGCGCTTCATGGAATGGGGCACGGTATGATCGAAGAAGAAGTGACCGAGCTGGTGAAAGGTATCGATATTGATGGCGACGGTCTTGTGGACTACCCTGAATTTCTCGCTGCTACCATGAAACGAAACCTGGCCAACAAGGAAGAATACCTTGTGAATGCCTTTAACTACTTTGACACAAAGAAGCAGGGCGTTATCACAAAAGCGGATCTTGTTCAATTCATGGGTAGTGAAGAGCAAGCACAAGAAGTGATGAACGAAGTGGACGCAAATGGTGATGGTGTGATCAGCTTCGAAGAATTCGTTGGTATGATGAATCGCAAGGGATTCGCTGACGAATCTGAGATGGAAAGCTCAGACGACATGACGAGCAGTTTCCTTTCTACTGAATATTCAAGCGGCGCTATTGGAGCATCGTACAAGGAAACGGAGCTGTGATCGTGCGTGCAAAAATCAGAGAACCCACAGGATCAGTGCATCCTTATTCCAGCCCTCCTTACTGCTGTTGATGTAAGATGTGGCTGAGAGCTTCCTGCATGTGTAAGTAGCAATTGAATGCGAACTACATACTTC
>JAADVQ010000804.1:0-10460 GCA_023335835.1 Elongisporangium senticosum
CATCGGAGGATCCGAAAGCTTGCGAGAACTGTTGTTTCCTTCCGAGGAATCGTCATCTGAAACCGGGTCAGACGTCGTCGAGCGCGATGCTTCCCGTGCCGCCTGGGCTTGCAGCTCTTCGATACGACGTTGCTCATCAAGTAGCTTTTGCTCTTGCAGCTTTCTCTCCCTTGCTCGCTCACGCTCAGCTTCCCTTCGCTGGTCTTCAGCCATTTTCTGCTCAGCGATTTCGCGCTCACGCTCAGCGATTTCACGCTCACGCATAAGGCGCGCTTGCTTTTCACGATAGTGCTGAAGTAGCACCTGATACTTTCGGCGCGCAAGAAATCCCCGAACGTATTTCTGCGCGACAACAGATCCAGCTTTCATTCGCTGGTAACGTCGGCGAGCAATCAGTCCACGAGCTCCGGTTTGAATGAGAACCACAAATTCGCCGTAACGCTTCGCAAGTTGGGCTTCCACGAACTGGATAGCTGAGCGGCGGAAAAACACGCGAGTTAGACCGACTTGAATACCAGCAACAGCAAAGGCTTCCGCCTGGTTGCTGAAGTCGAGGTTTGCAAGCTCTGGGTACCGTTCGGCGTGAGCCTTGAGAAGGAATTCAACCAACAGATTCGAGGCTTGTTTACGTTCTTCAGGGTCAAACTCAGGGTCAAGACCTGCGCCTTCGGGGATTTTGCGAAGGTAACTTCCATTCGCCAGAGGGCGGTAGCGCTTGACAAACTGCTGGTGCACTAATCGCACTGGGTACCCAGCACGGTTCACTCGCACAGCTTCCAGGACACCACCTGCCTTCAGCTGATCACAAACTCGCTTAGCCACGAAAAGATCAGCCTTGGCGCGATCATTGGGCTTCAGACAGCGAATGTAATGGCAGCTAGTGGCACCAATCGTTTCGAGCAGCTCCTTCAGCTGGTTTCGGAACTGGGATCCAAGACTCACACGACTTGATGCGTTGTTGCCACCTCGGCTTTTCAGGATACTCTTTCCGCCGTGGTTGTGACGACCGCCACGCTTGGGCGCCTTGGCAGCGCTACCAGGACTCGTGACGTCCAGCAATCCGCGCACGAAGGGCTTGGATGATCGCTTGATAATATTGGTAATTTCAGAGTACAAGATGTCCTTGTTCTTTTCGCAAAATCCAAACGTGTCGTACGAGACGTTGCCAGCATAGTGGTTGACCACAAACAAGTGGTTGGCCTGCTCGGTCTTGCCGGCACTGAAGTGGGCATTGCTTTCATGCTGACGGTACAGCTTGCGTGCAAAGTTACGATCATTGCCCTGAGGCACGATGCATTCTTCATCCAGGGCTGTCAGGATACCGTACGGCTTGCCTTGAATCAGCTCGATACACGCGCTGTTATCAGGGAAATTGATAAAGCTCCACTTGATCTGTTCGCGCTCGTACGTTTCTTGCTCCAGACGCAGCACCGTCAGATTGAAATGCTGCTGCAGCGTTTCGTTGGCGTAGTTGATGCACAGCTGCTCGAAGGAGTTGTGCTCGAGGTCTTCAAAGCCGAAAATGTCAAGGATACCAATGAATCGAGTGTCGTTGTCTTCACACTCCACCATTTCGTTGATGCGGCCAACCAGCCAGTCGAACAGCTTGCCGTAGAGGAATCGCGCCAATGCATCACGGGAGTTTTCAGCCGCGTCTGGGAGTAGACTGATCGAGTACGTTTCATCCTTGGCCTGGATCTTACGCGCACAGAGAGCTTCTTCTAGTTCACTCTGTTCCACTTCGAAGTACTGCTGCACGACCTCCGTGGACGCGCGGCAGTCCGGCGCAATCGTTGATCCTTCAGTGCCGCCAGTTTCGTGCACTTCGTCAAATTCCATGTTGCCCAGATGCAGCAGCGCAGAGATGGTCACGAAGATGCTCTCCTTGTCTTCATCGCTGAATCCCATGACATCCATGGCGTTCTTCAAGATGTGGAACTGGTCGGCATCAGCCACGCCGTCCTTGCGCTTGGTGCATGTGCTCTGATTCAGATAGTGGAACTTGGTGGGCGCCATGAGCTTCCATCGCTCCTTCTCTTCCGGCGTCGCGCCGGCGATGATCTCGTAGAAGATGTGGTAGTTGCGCTCCGACTCGCCCTGGTACGCCAGACGCACCTTCTCCAGCAGATACGTCTGGATGGAAGCACCAATGAGGTTGCCGCGGTCGGAGAAGTGCATCTTGATGAACTTGCCGAAGCGGGAACTGTTGTCGTTGCGGATCGTTCGCGCGTTACCAAACGATTCCAGGATCGGGTTGGAAGACAGCACCTGCTTCATGACGCTGTTGTCGCCCTGCCCGGTTGTCGCCGCTGCCACGTGCTGCGAGATCGTGGCGAGGTATTCCATCACGAACTTGGTGCTCTCGGTCTTGCCAGCGCCACTCTCACCACTCACGAGGATCGATTGGTCTACGCGCGATGCAGTGCTTAGCGGGCCCGTGAGCGATCGGTAGGCCTTGTCGGCGATGCTGAACACGTGGGGCGGCATCTCCGCGACCTCGTGGCCCAGGGCGCGCTTGTCGCCATTGCGAATGTACTTGCGCATAATCTTTTCCGAATAGATGCCGATGTTCTTGAACGGATTGATGGCCAGTAGGATCTCGCCTATTGTTAAACACAGGAACCTTCGGTCAGCCACATGAAGAGCTACGTGGCTCTACGTCAAGAGACATGCCCGATTAAATACCTGTCAGAGTGTAGATCTCGTTGATATTAAAGCGCTCGCTCAGCGTTCGGCAGATGCCGGGCTCGTTCAATTGCGGGAGCTGGATGAGATCCTCCACGAGGTCCTAATGATCGCCAACATCACACTCCATGAGTAAATCAACCCACGCAAGTAAAGCGATCTTATCGCACGCGTTCTCTCGCTCTCTTTTACGTACCATATCGTGGTTGTTGGCCAGCATCACATGCTCAACCTGCTCGTTCTCGATCGCGTGCACGTCTAGTCGCAGGGTCTTCTCCGTGCGCGCGTTCGGGCCTTCACTCCAGCGCACGCGCACGTCATGCAGCGCGGCGCTGTCGCCGGCCACGGCCGTGAGCTGCACGACCACGGCGGCATGCCACTCCTCGGTGCCGGCGTCGCGCAGCCAAACGCCCACGCCCTTCTCCATGCTGCTGCTGCTGCTGCTGTACGAGGCTCAGAGGGTCGGAGGAACGGAGCTGCGAAGCTTCCGGCCTTGGGCTCCGTAGGGTACGTGCGGAATGGCGCGCAAGAAACCAAAGCCTGCGCGGCCCTCTCCAAAGCGATACGGCCCGACCCCCATCCATTCTGGCAGAGGCGCGGCCAATCAGCGCGCAGAAAGAAAGCCAGCGCTCCATTTGGTCGAAGCCATTCGGTTCGCAAGTTGGGTTTTTGAGAAAAGGCCATGTGGAGGTGGTCAGATCTGCCGTTTAGCGTATTTAACGCCAGCCAGCCAATGGGGATCCTCGAAACGGCCGACGTTCGACGAATGTGCGGGCACCGGTGCCGGATACGCTAAACGCTAAACGCCTGCTCGCAAATGGTCCCCCTGTCTGCTTTGGAAGGGGGGGAACGAACTGGCCTCCTCTCGGACCCAGCAACGCCAGATTTTTGCTGATGGATTTTACTGTACTGGTTTTTAATTAAAAATTGATGCGAATTCACCCATCGGAGTGTGAAAATTTTGGTTACAAGTTGCAGTGCTGGCATACTGAACGCAAGTCAACCCCATTGGAATTCCTGCGAATCCATTGTGCACTGCGATTAGGCCAAGAACGAATGTGTGGCTCCATGGTGGCAGAGAGAGTGAACATTTGCAACACTGCCTTTTTATTCAGTTGAGACACTTCCTACAGCCACGGACGTTTGTGTGGACGCAAATTTCAAGACATCAAAAGCACTGGAGAGGTCGGACGGGCATGGGAGCGTCAGCGCTTACGTGGAGTGTCACCCGAGCGGCCCACGGCGTCCTGTAGCACGTTGTCGACGTAGCTGGTGCAAAAGTGCCGGATGTTTCCGTCCCACGACGGGGACGCCAAGTCCAGTTGGAAGGACGATTCGCGGTCGACTTGTTGTGCGTTGGCCAGCCGTTTTCGGGGCGTGCATGGTCTACAAGTCAGTAGAGGTAGGTACAAACAATATACATTGCGTCAGTCTCAAGATACAGGTTGCACTCGCGAGGGAGCGACTCCGCCGAAACCGATGGCCCGCCAAAGGTCCACGGAAAAGCAGGTTCGCAGAAGCGTGTTGAGATCGAGCGAGCTTCGTACCGTTCTGCCTGAACAGTCATGTTTGCTGAGGAGTGAGATTCGCCGAGTGACTCCTGTTGATCTTTTGCCAGCGTGTCCTGCTACGGCCATCTATCCATCCAGTCAGTCAGTGCTTCGCTTGCTGAGCTGCTGCGTCAGAACCTGATGTGGAGGTCCGCATCCCCTGGCTAAACCGATCGTGGGCTTTCTTATCCCAAAAGTGGAAAGATATCGTGCGATCGTAAGTAAAAAAAAACAGCGAACGTACGTGAACAATAGTTTTCGAAAAGGGGTAGGGCCGACCAATAAAGGAAGCCACACATGTTTAGTCGGCAGCTGGGTAGAGAGAGATCCGGCGGCTACGGCTCGGCCAGCATCGCGACCGTCGACATGGGGAAGCACAGGTCCGTGCGCGCCGTGTATCTGGGCTTGAAAGCCGGTGCGATGGGCGACGGAAGAGATCTCTGTTGCTGATGCACACGCTCTCGTTGGTCTTGTGCTGGTGAGCTCTTGGAGTCTGAAGAGGCAGGTGCTGGAGTATGCCCTGGCTCTGGAGCTGATGATCGCTGCGAATGTGATGGCTCTGCTGTCGCTGCTGCTGCATTATTACCACCAAGAGACACGTCGCCAGCGCCTTCAATGCATTGGCCAGCGTGTGGCTCGTTTTGTTGCTCATCTGCTTGAGCTGAAGTCGGCCGTTCCGCGCGCACTAGCCACAGCGACAAGGACAGGAGACCAATAAGCTCTCTTTCTCCCTCGCATCCTCAATGCACGGGTGGGCACTTACAGAAAGGATCGGTCGCCGCAATGGCGTCCTTCGACAGACTCACATATCCGACAGACGAGCCATTGGTCTCACGACAGTCACCGGGCAGCCGATGCAGCACGCCATGCGCGACCTCTGCGCCCAACACGCCATCTCCTCCCCATTGCTCGCTTGGCGCGACAGATACTATCCGCACTTGATCGGTCACAGTACTGCGAATGAAAGGCGTTAGATGGATCCCTAATACCGTGCGAGTAACAGGGCACTTACTTGTATACGTAGCACTGGAAGGAGCCCTCAAGCGATTCCAGCAGAACGTCGTGAAGATCCTCTGCATTGCGCAGTAATCGCTCTGGTGTGCCCAGCAGGTAGTCTGTCTCAGCCTGCAGGCCTGCGCGAGCGGCTGGCGATGCTGGCGTGACGTGCTATTACCACAAGCAATCAGCTTTTGACGCTACATGAGGCGCGCATTTACTTACCATCACATGCAGCAATTGGTCTTCCGCGCCTTCGTACGAATCGAATCGGATCGTGACACCGAGCAATCCCTTCCCAGCCCAACGGCGGCTTGGCGTTAGCACGATATCTGCACATACAGCCACTATCAGCCCATGGACGCATTCAACCCAAAGGCCAGTCGCGAATAATGCATGCCTCGTGTTGTCTGGGACTTGATGTTGTACACCTTGAGTGCCATGGGCGTCTCCTCGTTTTGCGCAATGAGCTCCATCAATGTCGAGTCTTTTGCGTCCTGTACGCAGTCGCTGTCAGCTCGATTCATTCCACAGTAGAGCTTCGTGGATCTATCCAGCTCACCAGTCGGATGCCGTTGGCCTCCAGGATGAAGTCCAGGAAGGACACAAACCCGGCCTTGGCCGCTGGAGACTGGTCCTGGATACCCAGCACTCGGAATCCGCAGTAGAGCGCGTCCATGAACGGCTCCAGCTGCTCGTCGCCGTCCGGCAGCGGCGCCGAACTCTCGTTGCCCATGCTTCGTGTTTTAGCTCAAAAACCGAACTTTACGCTGATCCTCGAACTTAACAAGTGGAAATAAAAGAATACTCCATAGGTATGCCGAAGAAAAAAGAAGAAAATCGAATGCGAACTTAGTGTGCAGTACCGCCATTCTCCAAAAGAGGAAACTTCCCACACCAAGGGAACATGGTGCACATCATCAATGGCGACATCGTGCCGGACGACGACCCGCGCGTCAAGTCGAGCGCGCCGCCAGCCAAGACTGTGAACCCTGGCCACCCCAAGATGGCCAGTCTGGCCACGCTCGAGAGCGGCCGCATGCCGCAGCAGTCCGAGCGCGATCCGCTGCAGCCGTCGGCCGGCGACTCGTCAGCTTCAACTCTGTCGCGGATCGGCAGCTTCCTCTTCGAGGGCTTCTTGGTGGTCCCGGCGTTCTGGAAGTTCCCGCAGATGCGCTTCGGCAAGATCAAGCTGTGGCTCTCGCTGCTGTTCGTGCTGCTCTTTGGCTGGCCGGCGCTGCTCTTCATGCTCTTCGCCCTCATCTGGATGCGCCAGTAGGTGTCGTAATTAAATAGTATGAAGGAATTGTACTCGCACGGTTGTGTCTGCATCTGCTTCCTGCTAACAGAACGCACTGCGATGTGCATGGAGCAGAGAGGACTGGCTCCTGCAGTAAGCTTAATTGTATTTGTATTTGAACATGACTCTCGAACAATGAGGGCTCTCTAAACTATGCACAGCAGCAATGCCGCCAACGCCATGCCCACGACCGGTAGAGACGCGAGCAGAGCAGTGGCAGCGGGTGCTGCTGACTTGACTGGCGTGACCGCCGAGCTGGACGACCCGGTGCTGAAGCTGGTGCCCTCGGACGACGGATAGCTACGCAACATGTGCTCCGAGCAGTTGACGTGAACGTGGAAGTAGATCGTCTCGTCCACGCCGTTGGTGAACATGACCTCGTACGTGCCTGGGAACACGCGGAAGTTCCCGTCGTTGTCGTACAGCCCCAGCGTGGTCTCGTTCACGCTGAACTGGAGCGTGACGCTCTGGTTCGCGGCCAGATGCACGCGCTTGTAGTTGAAAAGCTGGTGGTTCAGCAACGAGGCCGAGCCTGTGGCGTTGGTCGACAGCGGGCGGAAGAAGCCGAAGACCACCTCGTCGCCTGCCCGTGAGCCGTTGTTCTTCACGCGGATGTCGAACGACGTGGTGTTGGCGCTTGGGGAAAGCGTCCGAACGGCTGACGTGTTGGCATTGGGAGCGGTCAAACCGAACGTCGTGTAGCTGAGACCCCAGGCGAACGGGAACACGGGCTCCTCTTTAAAGTAGCGGTACGTTCGACCGGGGTACTCAGTCATGCTCATACTCATCATGGGCACCGAGTTCACGTAGTCGGAGCGGTACATGGTCACAGGAAGCTTGCCGCCTGGGTTGTAGTCGCCAAAGAGAACGTCAGCCACTGCTTGAGCGCCGTAGAACCCAGGATAGAAGGCTTCGATGAGACTGTCCGTGTACTGAATGATGTCTTCTGCACCGACGATCCCACCGTTGAACAGCACGACGGTCGTTGGCTTGCCCAGAGCGTAGATTTTCTTGAGCAGTTGAAGTTGGATGGCCGGAAAGTCGATGTTGTCTCGGTCGTGGGCTTCACGTTCGATCGTGGTATCAATTCCCATGAAGAGCACGACGGCGTCTGCATCCTGCGTGAGCTGAATGGCTTTGGCGAAATCCGCCGTGGAGGTGCCGTTGATGTCGCTGCCGTTCGTTGTGGTGGTATACTCAGCTCCATTCTTAGCCTTCACGGCCTCGTACATGGTCTGCACACAGCCCAGCTCCTTATAGTCGCCATGACAGATCTGGCCGTAGTAGTTACCCATGATGCCGTCACGAGACTGCGAGTGCGGTCCGATAACCGCGACACGCGTGCCCTTGGCCAGTGGCAGCGTCTGGTTGTTGTTCTGCAGCAGAATCAACGACTTGCGCGTGGCATTGAGGCTCAACGCCTGGGACGAGGCCGTGTTCACTTCGCTGGGCTTGATCTTCCAGTACGGCTGGTTAGCGATCGGGTCAAACAAGCCCAGTTCAAAGCGCAGCTTGAGCGTTCGCTGCAATGCTGCGTCCACGTACTTAATGTCGAGCTGGTTGGACTCGACCAGCTGCTGCAGACAGTTTTGGTAGGCCATGCCGCTGTCGATGTTCGTGCCACTGACAATGGCCTTCAGGGCGGCATCGCACAGTGACGATGTGTAGTGGTGGCTGTTGAAGATCGCCTCGATCGCAGCCGTGTCGCCGTTGATGTAGCCGTCAAAGCCCAAGTCGTTGCGGAGAATGGAAGTCATGTTGTCGTTTGCACACATTGGGACGCCGTTCACACTGTTGTACGAGCACATGATGCCCTTGGCGTTGCCTTCGACGATCGAGCGGCGAAAGGCTGGGAAATACGTGTCCACGAGATCGTACTTGGACACGACCGCGTTAAAGCCCATGCGGTCGACGCCGTCGTAGTGCTCGAACGAGTAGGCCATCCAGTGCTTGAGCGTCACGACTGCCTGAAGATACTTTGGGTCCTGCTTGCCTTCCTGCAGGCCGCGCGTGTAGGCTACGCCATACAAACTGTTCACGAGCGGGTCTTCTGACGGCGTCTCCATGGCGCGACCCCATCGCGGGTCTCGATTGATGTTGATATTGGGCGACCAGCAGTCCAGGCCCAGATGCGGACCTCCGGCATAGTTCTCACGCGCGCCTTCGAGCCAGAGCGCACGCAGTTCCAAACCGATGACCTGTGCCATGTCGTACACGATCTCGGGGTCAAAGATCGCGCCAAAGTTGACTGGGTTCGGGAACGACGTGGCGCAATTGGTGCCGCAGGTGGACTGCACGCCGTGCACGCAGTTGGCACCCCAGTTATACTCGGGCAGCCCGATCTTGCGCACGCTTCCACGGGGGCTGGCGCGAGCGACCAGCATGAGCACCTTCTCAGGCAGCGTGAGTCTGGAGATCACATCGTTCACGCGGTCGCTGGTGCTGAGCGTCGTGTTGCAGAACGGCAGCAGGCTCTCGGTCGTGCCGATGCAGGCGCGAGCGATCTCGGCCAGCGCCTGAGGAGGCTGCAGCAGGGCCGCTGCCGCCAGCAGCAGCATGGACAGACTTTTCATATTGAGAGTGTGCGTGGCGAAACAAGTTGAGTTATGACGAGAGAAACCGGTCGATCATCAGATTCGCCGCATGGCTTCAACCAGGTCAAAGTCGTGGTAACGGGCCCGTCTATGTGCGCCCTCTGTAGCCGCAAACCCACAAACTCAAACTGGAGATGAGACGGACGCAGTGGATTTTCGACCACGTCACGGTCGTAGGACAGTGCGCTGCAGCCATCCAAGCTGACTTCGGCTGTCCTTCCGCCGCTCCTTTCGGGATGTCTTGGTCTGCTGCTGCTCCTTTAGATGCGAAGAGTGGGGTGGAAGAAAGGGGCACTGGATCATTTCGAATCTCCATGGCACATGGACAGACGCCTTTGAGCGTCAATTGGCGACTGCGCATGGCCGCTCGTTTCAGGGTACAACGATTGATTGTCTCAAGCGCAGCTGCATCTCTAACAGCACCGTTGCCAGCTGACCACGGCCGTGAGGGAGGGAGGAGGGGGTACCGGATGAGCATGGATCGAGCGAGATCCATCGTGGATACACCCTGGACCATCAACCATGGTTTCAGAGCGGCGTTAACCCAGGATCCGTGCAGACTGAACCAACGAAGTCAGTTACACCACGGTATCGTAACCATCGTAACCATCGTAACCCACCCATGAGAAAATGCTGAGGCGGGCGTCGCTGGTGCACACGATGCCACGCTTTCGAGTGCGACAGTCCGCAGGTCATGCTAAGCCACGGCGCGCACAGCGAAGACGGCACCAGCGCCAACCTCAGCCAGCCGCTCTCGCCTTCGGTGGTGGCTCCGAGCTGGACGTGTCGAAGGCCATCGAGTACGGCGAGATCGCTTGGCTGTGCCCCGAGATCGTCCTGCGATGTAATTGCTTCGCGCTGATGATCCTCGTGACCGCATCTCGGGCGCGACCTATCTAGATACGGCTTCTACCACGGTATCTACATCATGAAGGTGGCCCAGAGCGAGGTCGAGAGAAAGATCAACATGTACTCCGGTATCGTCATGGGCTTTGCCGAGTCCATCCTGGGCCTGCTGCTAGTACACTTGTTCCCCGTCTTCATCGTGTATCTGCACTGTTCCCATGCGACAACCCGGCCGTCAAGTCCAACCGCATCAAGAAGTCCGTGCTCATGCTGTTCGTGTCTTCGTTTCTGGTGAACTCCAGCGTACTATCACGCGTCGTTCTCTAAACTCGCTTGGCGGATGGATGAGATCGAGCCCGCACTCTGTGAGCAATCAAGCGACTTGAACTGCAAGGTTCTCCATCATCAGTTGACTCTGAGTGGCCAGTATCTCGCCATGCTGCCGCCAGTTTTACCCACAGCGCTCGATCGCGCTGAGTTTGCCCATAC
>JAADVQ010000805.1:0-10451 GCA_023335835.1 Elongisporangium senticosum
CGCCAGTGGTTGAGCCATCGGCCGATGGTGCGCCTAGTTCCCCTGACAAGCACGAGGTCTTCTCGATCTTCGATCGGTCTAAAACCTTCGTGAAGTACAAGTACCACGTGCTGTGCAACACTCGCGAGAAGACTTGGGAACCACGCTAGTGGCTCCTCGACCAAGGTCTTAGCGAGCAGGTCTTACTCGTCGATGAGTGGAAGCTGTCAAGCGTGGTGAACTTCCACGACTTCTGCCGCTCGATAGGCGTCGACATTGGCTTCTACACCGATGGTCAATGCATGTTTCATGCGCTAGCGCTGGCTACCGCACGACTTCTCAACGGCCGATGGTACCACGAGCGCTTGGTTTATGCGTTTTATCGGATGCGCGAAGCCAATGGTCGCCCGTTGTTGTTGTACCGTGGCATCACGTGAGCGAATCTTCGCGCATTCATCGTATCGGTCAACCAGTCGTCCTCATCACGCATGGCGGCTGAAATCTCCACCGACAGCTTGGCTATGAAGTGGCTCAGAGGAAGTGTTCGAACATGGCGTGGACTTGCAAGTCTCCGCCTCCCTGACGGACCTTACCTTTGCGCAGCCCGATTGACGTGTGTGGCGCACTGCTTCCTACATATTGTCGATAGCAGTCGAAGATTTGCGTCCGACGCGAAGAAGCCAACTCAACCGCTTCAGGACTTTGCCGACACGCTTACCGTCGTTTCCTTTATTTTCCTCCGGAAAGTTGCATGCATCAGACGTACTGAGCTATAGAAAAGGACCATTTGATAACTTGAAATCAATCCTCGTTTACTTTGTAGTTTTTATTATACGGATGTAAACTGTAGCAGTAAAACTGAACGGCAAACTGTATTACTGACGATATAAAACTGATAGCGTATGCGCGTGCATATCAATACACTCATTCCAATCTTGCATGGCGTGATCAATTTCTATCTTGGTAATCGAGGCTTCACGAGCAATGGTATGGTTTCACTGTCGTTTGTAATGGCATGGCGTTTGTGGGTGTGACCGAACATGGGACCAATGCGTCGGTTCTCTTCTGCAGCACGACCTTTCGTTTTCATGTGCAGTTCGGAATTGGAGATGTCTTGGAATGAGCGAAAATTGTCAAAGGATATAATACGAGAGACCTAAGCGCGATATGGAATGACCAAGCGAGTGAATAAGGTATGACGGAAGCGAAGGCGTTTGTATTAGTTTCGAATGTGGCGGCCGAACGGAGGCACACAAGGGGTGGCGAAACCGTAGATGGAGGTGTTAGTGATGGATGTAGGTGCCCCGCGGGATGGGAGGCGGCGATAGACGTACGGGGCTAATTCAAATGGCGGAGAAGCTGGCGCTCTCGCTCAACTGCTTGATCCACATCGAAAGTTCGGCAGACTCAGGAGAGTTTAAGACGTAGAGAACGGCGGCGTCAGCACCGACGTTGATGGCGGTTAAACCCATGTATTAGGATAGCTGGCCTCCTTTGACGTAGACCGACTTGCCCTGGTAGCGGGAGATATCGTCGACAGCCCGAAATCCCCACAGCGTACAGACGACTTTCGTCATGGTAACGTCAACGAGAAGGAGCTCTCGCTTGGCAAGGGGTTTGCCCATCAAGAACCTGATCTCCTTCGCAGAGGAGCTCTAATGAAGGATACCGATCACATTGACCTTGGACTGGGGAGCGAGAGTGGCGATTAAGTTGAGAGGCATCATTGGCACGGAGATACGAACGAAGGAAACTTTGTTGTCCGGTATGGTGCTGACCTCAGAGTTCATGCCGAAAGTTAGCTCGTACGGGTCCGACGAAAACGTGGCGCTCGCGTGCTTGATCCGACCGCCAGAGTGCCGACAGACGCCACCGGCAACGACGACCTCGTTGTATTTATTTGCGCCTTCATTGAACATCGTCCCCTTGATCGTATCACCGGCGGCGTCGATGAGAAAGAAGTCGAAGGGTTGCCCGCTCGAATTCCATGTCTCCCATCCACGAATTTCAGTGCGCGACAGAACACGAGCGAAAAGAACCCAAGTGTTGGGGGTCGATGGGTGGAAATCACAAACCACTAGGGTCGGAGGCGGTTGAGATTTCGCTGCGGGTGGTAGAACTGGCGGGCCGAGAGCAGAGGTCGTCAAATTGTCTTGCGTATCGCCATTAGAAGGGTGGTCACTGGGTACACTGTCCGTAACAGCACCTTCGTTTGAGCCGGAGATCTTGGTTGACGTAATAGGAACACCAGCTTGGTGGGTAGCAGCAAGCCGACCGATATTCAATGGAAGCGGAGGATACGAGATTGGAGCTGTTGGGATCCCGGCAAGAAGCCCTGCATACCGTTCAGCACCGACCTCATCTTCTGCACCACCGGCCTGAGCCGCAGGAGTTGTGCTTTTAGACTGGGTAGTCTTCTTCATTGTTACGTGCTCATAAGCAAAAATGGGTTGTGAGGACCGGTCCCCAATTTCAGATGTTTGCTGATAGTTCCGATTAATGGGTGGAGCGAAATCGGAGAATGTTCGAAGTTGTCTCTTTGTATGCAAATTCCGCCTTCCAATCAAATGTGTAGTCGAAGTGCATCTTGCGAAGTCAACTGGCTCAGAATGGAAAGATCGTGCTCGCCGAGAAATTTCAGAATGCGGAAAGTGTGAATTTGTGGAGTAGTCAATCTCAAGCGCAACAGTCTTTTCAGAACTGCGTGTACCATCATCACACCTCGTTTGGGCGAGGAAAAGAAGAGTGGGCGATGCAGGACTCCCGACCACTGCGCCGAGTCACTCCAATCGTGGTGGCTGGACGTGCCTCATCTACGCGAAGTCAGTCCTGGCCGAAGTCATTTACTCACATGACACAGTGTGCGTCATGTTATCGGGCAAAGAGAAGGTGTTCATTGGTGTGGCGATGGTCAGCGATGCATACAGTGGGTATGCTCGTCAACTAGTATGTGGGTGCTATGTCGCGAGGACGCGACGAAGTGTCGTGATCGAGACTGTGATCCGGGCGGCTGGGAGTTGCGCGAGAACCACCTAGGCATGGCGGAGTATACGACAAGATCGTACGCAACTGGTCAATTTGTGGGCTAGTATGCAGGCATTTTGACAAGTACGCTCGATGATGCCGCCCAATATACGATGTCAGTGTCCCGGAAGAGTTCAAGTGGAGAATGACTGTATATAGACGCCAGTACGAGGGGAGCCACCATGCGGTTTGTGAACCACGCGTGCGAGCCAAACTGTACCTCCTATGAAGTATCTGATGAATCCCGTGTTACCGTGTGCGCTTTCGCTTTAGAGGATATTCTTGCTGGGAAGGAGATCACAGTCGATTACGGGGACAGCGTGTGGTTAGAGTGCCGATGTGTATTCGATCGTTGTATTAGTCGGTGATAGAGAACAGATAATACACGGTTTGACGGACAGTTGCATGTTTCTCCTGGCTTCGGAGGTTGTAGTTTGATCTGAAGGTGAGGCCGCTAACATTCAATGAATCTGCTCCGTCGCCTCGCGGGTACTCTTCCACGTCTTGGCCTTCTTGGGGCTTAGCGCCTGGGTGATCGTTAAAATGCCATCGCGAACATCGCAGCGAAGTGCAGCACGGACAGTGAACTGTACTGTCTGCAGTTCGTCTTCTTCCAGCGCGGCCTGGACAGCATCATCTGTAGGAATCACAGGAAGCCATTTTATGTAATCTTGACAAGACCAAGCTCTCCCTCCACGACATACACCAGATCTTCTGCGATGCATATCCGAGAGCACGAAGACCTGCTTGGCCTCGCTGCGATTGGCTAGAGAAAAGTGTCGAGACGTGACGAAGGGCATGCATCATGCATGTTACGTAGATTGATAAAAAAGGAGAGGGATATGGAGAAGCAAAGGACAGGAAGGAACGACTGGTTCGACTCAGAGCGCAAACATGCAGCTGAGAGACTGTCGCTACATGAAGACGCATCTGAGAATCTCTGGAGACCGAATATCGTTGCTAATGATTGCCATCTCTTCATCACTGATCAGCTCGGGGAAATGGAAGGCAACCCGGCTTGCAATGTAGATGCGTCCCGCGGCAATCGTCGACCAAAACGCCGAGCGAGAGCACTGCGCACCCCGCTGCCGGGCATACTCGAGGATGCGGAAGTGTCCTGCACGAGCCGCTGCATCGACACCGAGGTGAGTGCACCCCTCAAGGCGATTTTCGAACAGCCACTCAACTGTCTCGAAGTAATCGTTCGTCATGGCTCCATCGAGTGCTTGCACTGTACATCCTTCATGTCGGTGCCGAAGCAACCACATCACAACTCTCAGGTGTCCTCCACTCGATGCCATGTCCACAGAGGCAGTTGTGGCACCCCCGGCTTCCCAGTTGTGGTGGAGCCATATCACAGTGTTGTAGTGGCCGCGCGCTGCCGCGCCGTCGATACCACGCACTATACCAGGAACGCCTTTTTCGTCAAGCCACGCCACAATCACTAAATCGACTTGAGCTGCCGCGCTACCGGGATCTCGGGTAGCAGCTTCGTCAATGTCGTCGCTCGACCCCCCCCCACCAATGTTGTGCTCCGTGAGATATTGCACGACCTGGAGCTGGTCCGTCGAGATTGCGCGGTCAACAAGATTGT
Organism: Elongisporangium senticosum; assembly: GCA_023335835.1. Classification (NCBI taxonomy): domain Eukaryota; phylum Oomycota; class Peronosporomycetes; order Pythiales; family Pythiaceae; genus Elongisporangium; species Elongisporangium senticosum. The sequence continues at coordinate 4,598 of JAADVQ010000805.1, forward strand.
CGGGACACGCTGCAGCAGACTTTGTAGCACACCCAGGTGCCCATGAATGGCAGCACCGACTACCGCGTCGCTCGTACAGCCCTCGAGGAGGTTGGCGAACAACAATCGACAACGTGCCCGTGGCCTCCATATGCAGCTGCGTCAATAGTACGCGCCCAGCAATCTTCACCACGATTGACGTGGAACCAAATGACAGCATCGAGATGCCCTTCACCAGCGGTTTCGTCCGTGGCATGAAACGATGATAGTGAACGCAGTTGCGTTCTCGCCCACTGGAGAAACGCGAGGTCTCCGCATTGGCGGCTTCTTCAATACTGACGGCCGACGGTGACGTCGATTTCGCCTACATCCATTGCGCCAATGTCAGCGGGGCGGCCGCCAAAACACGCTCGAGGACCTGGTGATCGGCTTGCGGAGCGAGTTGCGTCCACAGCCACTGCACGACACTCTCCTTGTCGTGATCTAGGGCAACGTGGATCAACATAGTGAGATCTTTGACAGAGAGGTCTTGTGGCATGCGGATGAGCACATTAAGAAAACCGCCCCGCACTGCTTCCTAAACAGCGCGACAATTCTAACACACCAGAGGACCGCGGTTCCGAAGCCAGACGATCACGTGGACAAGCCCGTTCCTCGCAGCTACCTCAAGAGCGTCGGTGATTACGATGTCGGAGACGTATCTGGTGAACGAGTCCAGAGTCGGAAGGTGACCCCGTGAAGCGGCAATATTGACACCTCGGTTCCACAGCTCGGCAACGTAGCGCACGTTGACACCACGGTACCGGTCTTGTCCATGCAAGTACTTGAGGAGCAGTGGAAGACAGGCGACACTTGCGCGCGTCCAATTGCCCATGACGCCGTTGGATCGGCATACTGGGTGATCGCCAAATGGAGATGCTGCAGTCCGGCAAGCCGGTCGACATTGCCGCAGATCGAGACGACAGACGGAAGAAGAGTCCCTATGGAAGTTATTGTGAGTCAAACGACGTGTTAATTGGAAAGACGGAGGGGAGGGGGGGGGGGGCTTGCCATAGGAGGTGAAGACATGAGCGAGGGGTTGAGGGAGCACATCGACGCACTTCATGGTCGTTGTGGCTGGAAGCAACAAGTTCGATTGGCTACTCACGTGAGTAGAGAGATCGTGGAATCGTTGACCCTTGCCACTATCCTGAGAAAGGCGCTTAGCTGGGAAAGGCATCATGTTTCTGGAGAACAAGATCTTTCTTTGATTGTTATTTGAGCCATTGTTGGTTATTCCATAATGTTTCCCGAGCGTCAACGACAATTTTCCTCCATTTCCCCTTTTAGTAGTGTGGGGCCGTGAAGGCAAATGGAGGTGAGGCAACGGAGTCACCGAAGACAATTCAAATAATTACATGGACTTTGGAGGCATTGAGATCTCTTTAAATCATTGCGTCCTGCTTAGGGTGATGTGAGAGCAAGCAATGAGTACGACGCAAGCAGTAGCCGGGTAGGTGAATCGTCCGTGGTTGTATGTTCGGCAGATCGATTTCTTCCTGGTGGACTTCGCGGGCTTGGCAGGTAGGGAAAATCCGGGAGACGTTTTGAACCTGGTGAAACCTGAGGGGTTTACTCGACATCCACTACCAGTCGGGACCTAGGTTCATAAGCCATTTGACCGTATAAATACTGGGCCGTAGATGCCGCAGATGCTCGCGGTTGAAGTCGCTTGGTAGTGGGAGGCATTTGATGTGATCGGCAGCTCGTACACTCGAGAGGGCAACGTAGGGGTGTTCAAGTCCCCAGGATGGAGACCGCGGCAATTTCTCCCACGACAAGATGACTCTTTCGCACATCGGTCCTTGTACTTTCCAAACTGTCTGAACATACGCTAGATCGACAGCGTGCTGCTCGTAAATGATGCAAAACTCGTCGCCACCGTCGGTCTTGAGTTTTTCGCAGAACCTGTCACCAGCAGATGTAATAATACCAATCGGGATGGCGACACCAATTGAACTGTCTTCCTCTGACGCGATGTTTTCGCTGTAAGGCCAAGTGCTGGAGCTGATGGGGACGTTGTCTCTGTCGAGCAGCATGACATTAATATACTCGGGTGGGAAGGGAAGGTCCACGATGGAGTCATTACCACGTATCGCCTTCACCATGAGTTGCATGACAGGTTGCGTGCGCACTGTGTCATCCCAGCCGATCGAGTGGTACTGGCACCGCGTACCATTTACAACACCTCTTGCCACATTTCCGTTGTTGTTGTCCAAGATCTGACCCCGGGCACCTTCAAAGAAATAGGCGAACATCGTGGGCCGTTCGGCCTTTCGATACAGTAAAGCGATGGCAGTTCCAAGCGTGTCACGCGTCTTTTCCGAGATATTTTTCTTCCACCGAAAGAGGAAAGTGCTTGATCTCCTCGCAAGCATTTCCGCCATTGTCGCGTTCAGAGCAGCCCTATCCGCATTGCCTGTCACCAGGACTACCGCGCTATTGATCCACGCCTGGTCGAGCTCAACGTGGGCCTCCGTCAGAGGCGTCGTCAAGTGCGATATGACGTCGAGACGGATTGACTTGAAGGTTGCCGTCTCCGCGGCTGTCCATCGTAGACCCGATGGACACATTCGAGGAAGCACCCACATCGATTCCAGTAATCTCTGTTGCACCCGACACTCGGCCGCCCGCTGTTGTTGCTTCAGAAAATGACCTTGAAGCGACTGAAGCTCACCTTTGCTGTCATCTCTGATGCTGGAACGGTCGCGTTCATCACCTTGCAAAGCGTGGTGGCGCGAACAACTTCATACTGATCAAAGTCGCCCACCTTTAAGACGATTGAGTTAGCAAGGATACATCGTGACGTGAAACGATCGCCTACGTACCAAAAGTATCGAAATCCCCCCGAAATGTTTTGCTGCGGCATAGAGAAGCCGAAGTCGCTTCTCCATCACAGCGAACAAACTGGCCGTGAGCATTGAGACCTCGTCAACGACGACAAGCGCTAAATTTGTGTGAAGATATCTCTCATGACTTCAATTGCGTGCACACCGAGCTTCTTAGACCTCCCGCATTTAAAGCCGAATGGAATGTCCGCCCATTGATCATCTCAACTGTGCCACGCCAGTAGAACATGTTCTGACGACGTCGTACTTCAGCTTCTCGACCTCTTTTGTGATCCGTCTGACAACATGAGATTTGCCTGTTCCAGCAGCCCCGTATAGCATTGTAAGTGTTTGCTTCGACGGTTTGCCATTCTGGTACCCCGCCATTACCTCCGCCGCCGCGGCAACTTGCTCAGTGGATAACCCACTCACGTCGAAGCACTCTGCAGACCCTGCGAGCGGGTCTCTTACGATCCCCACATCTATGGTAGGCTCAAACGCGTCACGCTTTTCATCTGTCTTGGTAGTCGTCTTGATTTTCGCCGCTGGTGACCCCAAGTGAACTGTGTCGGACGTGTTTGTGGGAGTCGTGTACAACCCGTTTCCTCGAGCGTCGACTGGCTTACGAAATAATACATTGACCAAGCTGCACCGGAGCCGACGAATTTGAGTTGTTTCTGCAGATCCACTGACGCTGCCGCCTTGGTAAGATGACATATATCCACTGTGTTCGCGAATCTTCCGTTCATCTCCAAATCGTCATTCGCTGACCCGGGAATCGTCTGGGTACGTGGATTTGACTCGCTCCATAGATCGACGATCCGATTACGCCAATCCGTAATGATATCCTTGTTTTGCGCTGACCGATGACCACGTTTGATAATGTTTCGAAGGAACCGAAATCTCTGCCTATTGATTAGAGCAGCGGCACTGTGATCCCATTCATTGCACAGCTTCATGAGTCCGTGCTTGTCAAGCTTAAACCCCGGGTCGTAGCCGCTCCACGATGTGATCTGGTTCACGACGTACGCTGCAACTTTGTTGCGGGCCTCTCGGTCGCCAACGCCCGACCCCATCGTCCATACCGGTGGTGGGCGGCCACCAAAAACCGCTGTGTGCATCTTCGCACGTATACCGGAATCGCCTTCGTAGCTCTTTCATTCTTGGACATTCATTGCCGCGAATGGCACCACGTTCACTGTGCATTCGAATTCAAGAGGGGAAAACTCGGCAAAGTGAGGATCACGGTTGAGGTACGATGTTGCTTGAGACACGAAGACAACCCGATCATTGATCCGATATGATCTTGCAGCATGATACAGGCAGTTACCAATGCGCGGTACATCTATGGCAACGATCGACGTCCTCGGAATTCCGACTGGAACCTTCAATCTTGTTTCGGTCGCAACGGAGCCAATGCGTCTACGTAGTTGCTTTCTCGCTAACCGCCGTGCCGTGATCCACCACGTATCTGGCGACGGTCTCGCTGGCGACATCGCAACGGCTACTATCTAGTGCTCTATCGTGGGCCCGAAGAAGGCAGCGCAAAGACCAAACGTCCCCTCCTATCACCCCCTTCCCTCATCCCTATTCCAAGAAAACACACCGTAGATACGAAAGCCGTGGACTGGATCGACTGCGTCAGCGCCCCCAAAGTCAAAGCAATTGCACTCGATCCCGGCGACAAGGTGGCCCCGCTTTTCTCATGCCTCTATCCAAGAAAAATCGACGCGTATGCGAGGGCGACGAATACAACGGCTGTGTCCGCGTCCCCAATGCCTCAGCAGGCCCAGATTCAATACCAAACCGTGTTTCAGTCCAGCCGATTCTTAGAAAGTGCCAACACGTGAAATCTCACCATTCCGCGAAAACATCACACGCAAACACTATGACCAGTCTACCAACAACACCATTCACACCAACTCCACTGATTTCGTAATTTACCCGAACTGCGCCGACGAAAGCTCCCGATTGACATCCGTGTATCCTGCGTCACTGTGATCGATGCCGACCCGACGGCCTGACGCCGAGGCTTTGGATGTCATCTATCCCCTGCGCGGTACCGTTTTGCATCCTCCCGCTGAGGTTGAAGGGCACGTCGTGTCGTCCACCACATCTAAGACCGATGCAGAGGCCGCGTCCAAGGACCCGAGCCTGTTTCAAGTACGTCTGGAACATATTGATTGACTGACCAATCTCAAGCGCAAGCACCTCAAGCAATAAAGCTGCTACACACGAATTACGTTGAATGACAAGGAACATGGTTCGTGTGTATTTGACGCTTTATTGCTCGATCGTTCCGGTGCTCAATGCAGCGGACCTCAAGCTCGAAGCGCTCAAAGCCAACGACGCTAGAGCTCAGCAGAAGCAACAACAGATGTTCAATGTGCATGAAGACCCCGATGATGTCGTCCCGTCTGTGCGGATCACCAAGCAGGACGACAGCGACAGCGAGCCCTGCCAACTGCGGCTCGTCGTGTCACATGCGGTGATTGCTGTGCTTGTGCCAGTTCGGCTTGTGGGAACAAGTAGCGCAGGCCCAGTTCGTGGCAGACGTGAGTACCAGGCGCTGCAAGAGTCTTCGCGTGCGGCCTTGGGCAACGGAGAAGACACGGTAACGACGATGATGACGACGACGGCTCGTTATCCATCGAAGCGCTCGCTAAGCGAGAGCTGGACGCGTTCACGTCCATGGACGCCCCAGTCGCGTCGAGCTCTCATCATGAACCGAACGCCCAGCTGCCGATGCCGAGTCCATCCCCATCTGATCTACAACTGCGTCAAGCGGGGCCGTTCAGCATGCATATCCACGTACGCTCATCTTTCTATAGTCACACGTCCTAACACAACTCAACACGTTCACGATTTTTACCAACCCATCCACACAAATTACACTCGCCGCGCGATTTCGCTTCTCGGGCCATGCAATTTTCCAAACCCGCTACGTCACCAAGCACACTCAACTTCGCGATTCATAGCCTTGCAAACCGAGCTTAATTATCACTACC
>JAADVQ010000806.1:0-10434 GCA_023335835.1 Elongisporangium senticosum
CTCAAACACCCAGGAAGAGGACCGCAATGGTTATGCGTTCGGCAAGGAAGCAGCCACAACAATCAGCAGTCAGCCCAAGCACTCGAAGCGTGACAGTGGCTGGGATTTCAACACGATTCGCCTGTCCTCGTCGAATCTCCCGACCACAGAGCAGTCCGTTGCACCTGTCGCTCAGTCAACTGGTTCCGGTCGTAAGGAAGACACTACTGCGCCTGTCAGTAGCGATGATGCAGCTATTGATACTGTCAACCAACGCCAGCACTTCAAGCGAGACAGCGGCTGGAATTTCGACACCGTTCGTCTGTCGACGTCTGCTCTTTCGATGAACGAGTCCTCGGCATCCACGAACTGGAGTCTGCCTCCAGTCCCGAAGGCCATTCAAAAGCAAGACGTGCACGCTTCTCCGCTGCAGAAGCCGCTAGTCGCATCTGCTTCCAACCTGCAAAGAGATGACCCCCAAGAGGAGAGCGAACTGGACGGTGACGAAGTTGCGTTCATGAACATCGTCAAGCCTGCGATCTTTGACGTGCTTGAGGAGATCGTGAACCCTCCGCCAGGACGATCTAACGACAGCTCCGATGTGGAGGCGCAAGAAGAGCTGCTGTTCGACTTCCTGCATTCCTTTGAGACGCTGACACAAGAACGCGGCTTGCTTCGGAAAGTTCTCAATAGTTTAATAGTTTACGGCTCCCCATCTATGGCCTCGACTCCGTCGCGCGAGTCGTCCTGATAATCCACGACACGAACTATATATGAACAAACCACCGACATGCTGGTCTTGCTTTTCCCCAATTATGTTTAATTACCTCCACCGAGATGAGGACGAGGCCGGCAGTCTGGGCTTCGATGAGCTGCTGTCGTCTCCACCACCTTCTGAGTTCTTTTGCCGTTTCGAACTCACGATTCCACTGCTGCTGCCAACGCTAGTGGTGCTGGCAGAGCTTTCCGTGCTGCTTCGAAGCGATGAACGCGAGCGCGCACTCAATGGTGGCGCAGGCTTCCGCAGCGACGCGGAACCCGACCGACTGGGAGTCTTGGGAGCTTCATCGCTCTGGTTGTCACGCGCAGCGTGACGAGTCGGTTTCTCTGATGCTGGAGACGTCAGTCGTGGGATTGTCAACGAGCTGGTAGTCCGCTGACGCGCATCATTCAGCATCTGCCGCAGCTTCTTGATCTCTTCCTCGCGATCCTTCAGCAGCTTCTCGACCGATTCCTGGTGGGACGACGACACACGCGTCTTGGCATTCATTTGGCGCAACGTGCGCTGCGCAGCCTCACGAAGTTCGGCCTCTTTCTGTTTGGCTGCGCGCTCGCTCTTCAGCTGTTCGCTTAGTTCTTCATTCATCTGCTTTAGCGCGTCGTTCTGGGTTTTCAAAGTCGTGCTCTGAGATTCGGTCGACTTAATACGGCTCTGCAGGGCTTGGGCTTGGCTCTCGGACTGGTTCTTGTGCTCTCGTTTCTACAGCACAAGCAGAGGAACCACGACGGCGTTCAGCAAACGAGTGTCTTATATCAACAGCAGCAGCGCGGAAACTGCCTCTTACCATGGCCGCCACCGTTTGCTGCGACTGCTTGAACTTTCGCATGGACAATTGCATTTGACTTTTGAGCGACTGGATCTCGGAGAACGCCTTCTTGGCCGATAGAATATCTTTCTTGTTCTTCACGATACTATTACGGCCAACTACGATATTTCGCACGCGCTCAGCCAATTGCAATGATCGATATGTTTCATTCGCCGACTCGAACGTGGGGCCCACGTTGACGATCATAATGGTCTTGCACGAGGAGTTGAGCACATCCTGGAGCAAGAACGTAAGCTTGGAGTTTCGGTACGGAACGTGTGCCAGTTTCTTGTCCAATGCTTCCATCACGTCAGCCAAGGCAGACAATGATTTGTTGATGTGAGCAGCTTCGCGAAGCATATCGCCAGAGACATTGCTCTTCTTGACGCGCTCCGATCCTGCCAGATCCACCAGATAAAGTTTACCACACACTTCGTCGTTGTCTGCGTCATTGCCGTTCTGACTCGAGATTTGCACCATGACGACAGAGTGAGAGCGACTACTGTGAGCGTTGGACTCGGTTTTTCCAGTAACGCGGTTCGTTTGAGCTTTTCGCAAGACTGCAATAGTCTCTTCGGGGGACGATACGGTCGTCATCATCAAGTCAGCGACAGTGATATCCCCGGTTGCTGCATTGTGACGAATATCAAGCGACTTAGAAGTGTTCGCATCCACCAAATCATGGAGCGTATCGTTATAGATTTCCAATACGCCAACTTGAACGTGGTAGCAAATGCCACTAACTTCAGGCTCTTCAGTCATTTCAGTATCATCGTCAACGCTCATGTGATCACTTCGAATGTCATCTTGAGCAGGGTTGTAAATAGACCCTCGCAAAAGAATAGACTGGAATATATGGCTGATAACTCGGTAGTTCACTCCAGGGTTGCTTTCCGTGCCCTCCATCGTGAATGTTTTTCCAGAACCAGTTTGTCCATAAGCAAAAATGCAAGCCTTGAATCCATCCACAACGGATTGTGCAATTGGCTCAACTTCACGGAATACATCGACTTGCGTATCTGCGGGTCCGAGAATACGATCAAAGGTAAACACTTTCCACGATGCATTGGTTTCGAGAGTTTCAATAACACTTGGATTCACCTCGCCACCATTTCCTTGTTTGTCTCCAAATACTCGATCAGCCTTGATATCCATTGAAGCAATGTCCGAGTGATTGATAACTTTTACAGAAAGTTTTGAGCCTAAAGATTTTTCGAGTTCTTCGTCAATGACAGGTCGCACGCGGCAGAACACCTGAATATTACCACAGACAGTTTGCAGACGCGATAGTAGTGACGCATTCCGTGCACGCTCCTCCAGATACTTGCGTGCTAGTTCATCAGCCGAGTAATTGACCTTCAGGACAGCAGCAGACATTCTTCGGCTCGGTAACAGTTCGTTTGATGGGCCCTCTTGAACTCCGCGAAGGCGTGAGTTCTCAGCACCCATAGCTTCAACCTTTGATCGGAGAGATTGGACTTCGAGAGCAAGGCGTTTGGATTCTGCAGTCTCGTCGGAATGTTTTCTTTCTTGCGGTTCAATCGGTGCCGAGTCGCAGGATGATGCAGTAGACGTTGTAGAAAGTGCTGTGGCTTGTTCCAGCTCTACGGCTTGTCGAGAGACTTGCTCAAGCTGAAGTTGTAGAGCAGAGTTCAACTCTTGCAGCTCCTCCACATCCTTTTGGCGTTTCTCAATTTCGACTTGGTCTATTCGCACTTGCTCGACCAATTCCGCTCTCTGGTTTTCGCTTTCTTCCAGATCCTTGAGCAGGGTATCAATCTGCTCGCGCAGCTCAGCAACAAGCTGTACTTCATTTTCTAGACGACTGGCCAAAATACTTTCATTCGCCATCAATTCGGAGCACTTGACTTGCACTTCGTCCAATTCGTCCTTCACCCGGTCCATGGCAGCGATTTTCTCGCGCACATCTTCCCGCAACTGTTCACAGCTCTGCGCAAACACTCCGTTATGCTCTTCCAGGTCGGAGATCTTCATCTTCAGCTCTGCGACCGTTTCCTGGAGCGTCTGGATCTCCATGTCGCGCTTGCGGATTTCCTGCGCCTTTTCGATGAGCTCGTCGGTCATTTCGGTCACTTCGGCTTCCATGGCCTCAGCTTGCGCGACGGTCATCTGCAGCTCGATGAGCTCGATCTCGAGCTTCTCGCGCGTCTCGGTCTCGTCCTGAATACGCGCAGAGAGCACTTCGATCTCTTGCTGCATGGTCTCGATCTGCACCTCGCGGTCCATCACGTCGCGATCCGTGACGAGCGAAGGCCGCTGCCCGAAGATATCGTCTTCGGAGTCGTAGCCGGCCTGGTTGTTGCGATTAGCCTCGTACACCGCCTTGACTTTGTCGTATTTCTGACGCAGTACGAAGAGCTCCGACTTGAGGTCCACGATCTCAGTGCGGAAGCGCTCGGTCGCGAGCTCGTGTTCGCGCTGCAGTTCCTCCTGGTCGTCCAGCAGAAACACTTTCTCCTCCATCTCGCGCTCCATGCGGTGGTGCAGATCCTCCTCCGTGGCCTGCAGAATGCGCACCTGCGTGTGCAGGTCGTCCTGTTCCTGCTCGAGCTTGCGCTTGGCGTCCACGCACTGCGCCAGCTCCGTCTGCAGCGCCTTGAGCTCGTACTCGCTCGTGCGCACTTGCGCCAGCGCATGGTCGAGCTTCTCACGCGCAGTGAGCAGATCGTGCTCCACGATCTGGTTGCGGGACTGCAGGTGGCCGTTCTGCGTCTCAGCGCGCGTGAGCTCCTGCTCCAGTTCCTGCTCCAGCTCGTGGCTGGACTCGGTGTACTCGTCGAACTCGCGCTGCAGCAGCGCCAGCTCTCGCTGCTTGCGCGCCACCTCGTCGCGCAGGAAGGCCAGCTCTTCCGCCATCGTGGGCCAGTGTGCGCGTTTGCCTCGGTTGCCCTCGATGCCGAAATGGGAAGAAGAAGGAAAGGGAGGGAGGGGGAAGAACGTCAGTCGACGGATAGGGAATGGCGAGCACTGTATTTCAGCCAATCACACGACATAAACCTGAGATGGCCAGAAATAATCCCAGTGCGAAGCAGGGTTTTACCCAATGGGATCACGTAGATGAGGAGTTACGTAACGACAGGGTTGTGGGCATGGGGCTCGCGTCCCATGGTTACAGACCGAGTCTGGTTACAGTTCGGAACTGGCCCAATGCCAGTCAGTACCTACTAGCTCAATGGCTCTCACTCTCATGGAAGCAACGTGACGTACTCGTCACGAGTGCGATACTGTGGCTGCTGGCGGCTGCCACGCGAGCGAACAACGCCCAGCAGCGCCGTGAGCGCCAGCAGACCGACGAGCAGCATGGACGCGGCGTACTGCGAGACGCTGAAGGACGAGACGGACGACGCCGTGGTGGACACGAGCGTCGCGGCAGACTCGTCCTCCTCATCGTCTGTCTCATCCACAGGCGCAGTGCAATTGCGATGCATGCGGCCAAACGCAATGGCCTGCTGGAAGCTCTCGATGTCGCACAGAGCTGCACAGTACGAACAAGATGAGTGAGTACCACGTCTCAGACATCCATCCACGTGTGCGGCAGAACGTACTGTCGGCGCATTCCGGAATGAGCACCGGCTTGCCGTGGAAGATCACGCGCACGGCGTGTGAGTTGTTCTTGGTCTCGTAGAGCTCCATGGAGAGCACGCCGGCGTACGGAGTCCACTTCTGATCCCAGTTCTGACGCGCGAGCGCCGCGAGGAATGGCATGATGGTCGAGTCATGGCCTAGAGCGGATAGCAATGAGCGCCAAACCGATTGAAATGGAAATATGACCGACGCAACGCACCCATGGTGATGGCCAGCTTGGGAGCGTCGCTGTGGCCCTCGAGACTCGCATCCAGCCGCGTGATGATCTCTTTCATCAGCGGCTGCATGGCCACCTTGGCGAACCACGAGTCGTTGTACGTGTAGTACATGCCCGAGCGCACTTCGACCTCGTGAAACACCTTGGTGAACGTGTCCTCGTCGATGCCGCTCGGCAGCTCCAGGTCGTTGCAACGCGCCGTGCTGAGGCACTCCAGGACACTGTCCCACGAGAAGTTGCCCACGATATCGTTGAAGTCGTCCGTGAGCTTCACGGTCGCGGAATCATTCTCGTGGCTGATGAACTCGGGCGATTCGTTGGACAGGTTGCCAATGTAGCCCATCAGAGGGCAGATATTGCTGTTGGCGTTGATGTGGTCTGTGGCGATGTCGGCCACGTGCCACTGCAGCATCTCCTCCTGCTCGGGCGAGAGCTCCACGTCCTCCGGAGGGAACAGGCCGTCCACCAGCGCATGGCCAGAGCCCACAGTGCGTTCCTGGTCGTCACTGCGAAGGTAAAGGCTGTTGGGCGGAAGCTCCTGCATGTGTAAAACAATTATGATCAGTTGCTGTTGATACAGTATCAACTACCATCCCATTGATGCGCCACGCACCGAGAGCTTGTCGGAGGAGAAGAGCTTGAGCGCTCCGTCACCAATGTACGAGTCACGCAGGTGCCTACACATGAGAACAGCAAGCCTTGAGCACCAGTCGGCGTCGTGGTCCTCGAGTGATGAAGCCTTACAATCCGTTGATGAGGTGCTGCTGGCGGCCGAGAGGGAGAAGTCCGCCGACGACGCAGTCACCGTTCAGGATGTTGTCGCCCTTGAGGTAGCTCTTGCGGTACAGGCGGCCGTAGCCCGTGGTGGAGTTGAGCCCAATGTCTTGCGACTACCAGAACAGTCAGCTGTCAATCCCTTTCGCATGCAGTCATTCAAAACCAAATACGCACCGAAACGGACGTCGTGGTGCACTTCCACTCGGCATCCATGGGGCTGTGCTTGGCGTGGTCCCAGCAGAACAGACGCGCATAGGGCGCACGTGCTCCATGACGCACGATGAGCTACGCATCACACCACAGTCAGTTCTCTGTGTCTTGCTTTATCTCACGATCGAGCGCCGAACCTGCACTTGCTGGAGCGACGCCACGCGCGCCTCCTGCTCGGCGCTCAAGGCCGGGATCTGCGAGTCCTCGATGCCTTCGAGCGCATTGCAGTAGGCGTGCGGCTGCCAGCCGTCGTACGGCCCGGCGGCCGCCAGTCCGCTCCAGAGAGCCACGAGCGCCAGCGTCCAGAGCTTCACCATCGGTCTTCTCCCTCTTAGATTCCAGAATGGGGATGGTTTCGTCAAAAGATCTGATGTGTGTATCGCAACGTACTTAGTCGGGTACATACAGCTTTTCAACCGCTGAGTCTGTGAAATCTGATTATAAACCTCAATAGAAGTTCAAGAGAATCCCATTCCCTCCATTAGGAAATCCACTGCGCAATGGCTGAAGAGGAGGACCACGACTACTCGGACTCGGAAGTAAGGTCGGGCGGGTGCCCTGGCCACCGCGAGAGTTTGTCCTTCATCTAATACGCGCTCGCTGTGTCTCAGGAGGAGCCGACCACAGGGCTGTTGTGCTGGATTGGAAATTTGACGCTGTCCAGAAGTTCGCAGATGCCGCCAACGAGCCTTCGGCCATCGAGCTGCCGTGGTGGATAGCGCCAGACCAAGTGCGAGGCAATATCACGAGTCGAGGCGTAACGGAGGGCATCGCCAGGCAGCTTGCGAGGGAGGCGCCGGGAGGTCCCTACCTCCCCTGCTTCTTGTCTCCGGTCACGTTCGTCCAGCTCGGGAACATCGTCGCGTGCCTGAAAGAATCGAGGCGGACCCGTTCACGCAGCATTGCATGCGCAATGTCCCGGACGGAGTGGTGTTGCTCCAGCTTTTCTGCATGAGCCCAGGCGAAGCTGCCGTGCCTTTCAATTTCCTCCCGATAGGAGCTGGGAAGCGCCAGGTGTTCGTGTAATTTCGCGTAAGGAATCCAGGAATGGGCGGTCGACGCCTTTGGTAACTCGCTTGACGTAGTATTGTCGACCACGACGCCTTCGTACTGCTTTCAATCTGCAGAAATGATCTTGTCGACCTGGTCACAAGCCCAAGAGAATCGTATGAAATGGATGGTGTCACTTGAATCAAGCACTACAATTGTGTTATTCGCCTTATCCACGAGCTATTTTTGTCACTTTAGACTCAGCAAGACGACGAATCTGATGAGGATCATCCCAGTGAAATGCGAGCCTAACGTCGTAAGATCAAACCAGTTTTCAAGTTCCAGCTCCTGATCGCAGCGCCACGTGTGATGGTCGATGATGCACAGCAGCCACGACCAATGAGAGGCACGAGAGCGGTCAACAACTGCCGTCGAAAATACAAAGCGGCTTCGCATGGCTTGTCCATCGCACTGACGCAGCAGTTGTGCTGTTTGAAACCAACGCGATCTGCTGATCCGCGGTTCAGGTGGAAAATAAGCTGATGCTCCATGCAAGCAACGGCCATCTCAGTAACCTGCCATGTCGAAACCCCCCGCTTCAGGTCTCAAAGGACCGAATGGTTTTGATAACCGCTGGCAGGTTTCACACCAGAGGCTGGAGCTTCGAAGCAGCCATTCTGAATTCGGCTTTCCATCGCCCAAGCCATCCATCTCCTCCCGTTCTCGATGAAGACCACGTTGTTCGCGCTCGCCGCTGCCTGTGCCTTCATGGGCACCAACACAGTGCACGCCAACGGCGCTTCTCCGCACAACTTGCGCTCGCACATGGACAATCACGTCGAGCAGAACGCTGTCAAGCTGGTGGTGGACGCCATCACGGGAGCGCACCACAAGCAGCACCACAACGACGTGAAGAAGCAGCACGACCACGACTCGGTGCTCAAGGCGCCTGTCCAGAAGAAGGAGGCCGAGCACCACAAGGTGACTGAGAAGAAGGTCGATGCCCACGCTGCTCACCGTAATGATAAGAAGAAGGCCGACAAGCACAAGGCTGCTGTTGTGAAGGCCGAGAAGAAGGTCGACAACCACAAGGCTGCGGCTGTGAAGACCGAGAAGAAGGTCGATCTCAAGCAGGCCGCCAAGACCCACGATGGCAGGCACCAGAAGGTGGCAGACAAGAAGGCGGCTGCTCCGAAGGCTAAGGAACACCATGACGCAGCTGTGGCCAAGGGCCACAAGCTGGCCGACAAGCACCATAAGACCAGCGACAACAAGGCCGAGAAGCACAAGGCTGCACCAGCCAACAAGGTCGTACCGGAGCACAAGCAGAAGGCAGTGGCACCTGTCGCCGCTCATGAGCACCATCACCACCGGGATCATCCGGATGTGCAGCTCAACACCAAGCCAGATGACGATAAGAAGCCCAACGTAGAGACTGCTGACGACAACAAGAAGCCTGATACCAAGCCAGCTGAAGACGACAAGAAACCTGATACCAAGCCAGTCGATGATGACAAGAAGCCTGCTACGGATGATAAGAAGCCTGACAACGCGTCCAGTGAGGAGGATGACGACGACAAGGAGCCTGCTGGAAGCCAGGACGACGACTCGGACGCCTCAACGGACAACGATGATGACGAACCTGCCGCTGTCCACGCTGGCGACTTGGGCGAATCCCAGGAAGGAGGCGAAGATTCCTCCGACGACGTGCCTGCCGATGATGGCAGCGAAGGCGACGAAGACTGGAACGACGTCGAAGACGTTGAATCCAAGAAGGCTGCTGTCAAGCCCAAGGCTGCTGCAAAGGCCGTTGCCCCCACTGAGCATAAGGTCAAGGCCCACGAGGCACCACTCGAGTCGCTGCTCAAGGGCCTGAAGCAGGCGGTCAGCACTGTGCTTTCCCACGAAAAGAACGCCCACATCCATGATACGAAGGCTGCACCAGTCAAGGCCAAATCCTCTAATGAGGCCAAGGCCAATGATGGCAAGGCCAAGCCAACTGTGGTCAAGGCCGTGCCAGTGAAGCACCAGAAGACTATCGAGGAAGCACACCACGTCAAGGCCGCCGCAAAGCCCATGATCGAGAACAACCAGACCAAGCAGAAGCCCAAGACCGCTGGCAAGCAGCCAGTTCTGCGCAAGAAGGTGGCGACCAAGTCGAACGCTGCCAACTTCCAGGATGACAATGCGCAGACTGGCTTCCCGCAATTCGTCAACATCGCGCCCATTGCTGCTATGGTCGTCGGTGCCTTGGTCCTCGTCGTCGCTGCGCTCGCCACGGCTGTGGGCGTGCGTCGTTACCGCCTCATTGTCAACGACCCCACAGACGCGCCGGACGAGGAGAGCGCGCAGAGCAACGTGCAGGGCGAGAGCGAGGAGGACTCCAGCACGAGCGCCAGCACCACAGCGGCAGTTGCGGTGCTCCCGTCCCCTGGAGGCAACACCGAGGAGGAAGGCGCCTTCACGTGCTAAACCCCTCGTCGTTGATCTGTCCAACCTGCCATGGGGAGTGCAGCCATCTTGGGTCGATCCGCTTTCTAATTCGTGTGGCAGTGGTGTGCCTGGGACACTTGTCTCTTTCATTTGCATTTTCACAAAATACCTCAAATACATTCAAAAAGTCATGCACAAAACTAATCTTCTTCCTCTGCGAGCGTTCTGGTTTGGGACAATTGTTCTTACGGCAGTTCGGTGGTCCTGGGGCTGACAATGATGCGTACATGATGCTGAGGTTTTCGTATGGGCTTTGTATGCCGTGAATCGATCCGGTCAAGACTTGGCGAACTGCACTCTGAAGATTTGGAACCGGTACCTGGAGTTATGCATCGTGACAGTGACTGTGTACAGCACCCCAGACGCAGTCCCGACTTCTCTCAAACTGAATGCGTAAGATTTCGTCGTATTCACAGATTATGAGATTATCTCTTAACAATTGAATATGAAATAATTTCTATTTCTATTGCTATATCTATTTCTATTTTATTTCAGTTTAGTGACATACAGGGTCCACATTCGTGAGGAGCTCATGAGCTCGGTGGTCATACGCGCGCTCTATCGGTACGTGCGCCA
>JAADVQ010000807.1:0-10434 GCA_023335835.1 Elongisporangium senticosum
GGCCATGTGCTTCATGGGCTCCGTGAACAACGCCTTCTGGCTCACGTACGGCTTGCTGCTGGACGACATGCACATGTTCATTCCGAACGTCGTGTGCTGCTTCTTCGGCATCATGCAAGTGCTGCTGTACGTCAAGTATCGACCGAGTGGCAGCAACCAGGAGCCAGAGACTGCCACTAGCGCGGACGCAGTAGCCGACATTGACGAGATGTCGATTCGTGTCGTGTCGTCCAAGTGCCCCAAGCTCCAGGCCCAAGAGAGTCCGAGCTTCTGCGCCATCGCCTCGCCCATCACGGGGATTAACGAAAAGCCTACGTATCGTGGCTAGCGTAGCAAGCGCAGGTCTATGCGATGCGATTCCGGTTCGAAACGGGCGTGATCCAAAAGATCCAGCTGAGACGCGCCACTATTCAGAGCTTAACAAGAATCTGATTACGCCTGGGCCGAAATACCTCTGTTGTATCTGCTAAGTACGATTGATCCTCTTGGCTAGCGTCAGTGTCTTATGTCGGTTCAGGTGCCGACGCCGATTGGGTGGCCCCACCGCGAAGCTCAACACGTGACGCGCTGCTGGTCAGACCGCCATGCAGGTCATTTTCTCACCAAGACGTTCCTGTGGACGGACTGGCGTGCTCTGAAACCAGATCTGCGAAGGGAAGAGAGCGTGGCCCCCAGTAACGGCTGATACATCCGCTTGCGCCTTCCAAGCTGAAATATTTCGAGCCCCCTTGCTCTGCGGCGTCACGGCCATCGGTTCCTAATAATTTGTTCCGCTCTTTCTGCCCAGGTGTATCTCTTTCTCTTGACCTGCAGGTCGCACGCTGCAAGGATTGGCCGCCGTGCCACAAGAACGCATTGCGCCCATTGCGTTTCTATCGATCCTGAACTTGCTTGCGTTTCAGTGTCAAACGAGCAGGCGTCAACGCCCCGTCGTCGTCGGTCACCTTGCGTTCCGCGGTGTCAACTGGCCTGTTTAAGCACCCGCAGCCTGGTGTTTACTGGAAGCAGATGTGGATTTTTCTGATAAAACGAGAGAGATTCACTGCCTCTCCAACTGCGCTGTCCCATACAAACCAACGGCGCTGACCTGCTGGAAACTGGAGCCTGGAACTCAGCTCCTCATTCCTTCTTTTCCGTTGTTGTCCGCACCGTTCGATGACCAAGCCAAGCGCCAGTTTCTTCGTCCAGCAGTCCCAACTCCACCGCAAGTCGCAGATACTCTAATTCGACCATCATGAGCGGAGGCGCAGTGTTCGTTTTCAAGATTCTGACCATTTTCAGCTCGCTGGCGCTGTACCTGAGCCCCATTCGCAATGTGTACCGCATCTACCAGACCAAGCAGACCGGCGACATGCAGCTCATGCCGCTGGTCTCCATGTTCTGCAACTACTACACGTGGATGATCTACGGCTTCTTCATCGGCGACATCTTCCCGCTGTCGTCCATCACCTGCATCGGCAGCATTCTCGGCTGCCTCTACACGGTCGTGTTCCTGTGCTACACCAGCGACCGGCCCAAGGCCTTCCGGATATGCGCGCTGTTCTTCGTGCCCATGCTGTTCATCGGCATTTACGCCATCCTGGCCGTGACCGGGACGACCAAGCAGACCAACGCCGACACGGGCGACCTCTTCGGCTGGTTCGCCGTGGCCACGACCATGGTCTTCTACTCGGCCCCGCTGTCCAAGATCCGCACCGTGTTCCGCACCAAGAACTCGGCCTGTATCCCCGTGGGCATGTGCGTCATGGCGTCCATCAACAACGCGCTCTGGGTGGCCTACGCTGGGCTGGCCCACGACAAGTACCTGTTCGTGCCCAACATGATCTGCTGCTGCTCCGGCATTGGCCAAGTGTTGCTGTATTTCAAGTACCGCCCGACGCCTGGCACGGTCATGGTGAACCTGGACGAGCTCACGATCGAGATCGTGGTCTCGCCCAAGAGCGGCGTGGAGAAGATGAGTGCCGCGGGCAGTCCCAGCTTCCACATCATGGGCTCCCCTCTAGCGTCCATTGGCCTGAGCAACAAGCAGGAACGGTCGTCGCTGTCGTACGCAGACCATTCCTATGCCGAGTCTCTGCGCGAGAGCATGGTCTGAAGAGAGACTCCACATCAAGCCCCGTGATCTCCCCACCGATGACGGACTCTACTGGATAACACTCGCAAGAAGCAATAGCCCACCACCACAGATGCTACCACTCACGTCTTCATCTCTGTCCTTCGGCTCAAGCGTCATGCTCATACAAGCCAACACCATTGCAGTGTCCAAGGCTTGCTGGCTGCTATCACCTGCTTGATATAAGAGCACCACTGGCCACACATACACAGACGTTCTAGTCCACATAAATACAAACCTGGTTCCATTTTGAAATCAGCTAATGCCTCAGCTCAGACCTTGAAGCCGTCAGCGGTCATGGCGACCAATTTCGCTGGCGACGGCTCAAATGGCGAGTGCACGAGCTCATAGCCGGCCGGACTCGTGATCTCACGCTCTTGGTTTCCATTTCGATGGCGGCCGGGCCGGTAGATCACGTAGAGCACGACCTGGAACATGGCAAAGGTCACGCAGAAAATGCCCAGTCCGCCGATGAACCAGTCGCTCTCCACAGCGCCATAGATGATCCAGAGCGCGTTGCTCACGGCGCCAGCTAGACACAGAGCCCACGGGATGGACGCACCGTTCTTGGTTCGGAGTACGTGTGCGCAGGTCGCAAGCGGCGACGAGTAGAGCAGCACCGCGCCACAGGCCGTGATGATGCCGAATGTCTGCTCCACGGCGTCATCGCTTTGCTGAGTGATGCCGGTCTTGCCCAGCACGGCGTAGATCGTTACCAAGGTGATCACGAAGAGCCCGGCGGCGATAGTCTTGTGTGCGTAGGCTCTCTGTGTGGTGAAGCGGTAAAAGACCGCGATGTACGAGAGGCTCATGACGTCACCAAAGACAAAGGTCACACACAGCGGGAAGATGTCGTCCGTGACGTAGCCGTACAGCATCCTAAACGCAACAGACAGCGACCATTGAGCGTATGGGTAACAGTGAGTGGATCTGTATCTTCCGTACCAGAGATGGCAGCTGATCAGGAACGCCACGAGCGGCAGCAGCGCGACCTCGCCCGTGTGCCTCTGTCTGTAGATCGCCAGTGTGGACGGCAGTGGACTCAGACACAGCGCCATGGCGGCCAGCGACGTGAGCGCCTTGAGCAGCAGGAGCTCAGCCATGTCGACCCAAATGGCGAAACGGACCTCGAATGGACCCAGATGCCAGAATGGGACCATGCTTAGCTACCATCTGTCAAAACCGGAGGATGGCTCTTCGAACAGCTATACATATGTGTGCCACCTTAAATTTATTGTTCGCGACGCCTTTAGTTTAGGACATTGGGCCACTAAAATGAGCGGAATGAGACAAGCGACCTTCACTCTTGGCTGTCCAGTGCGCGCATTCACGCGGCTTTCCCTTTTGGATCAAACGCCAGGAGGAGGAGCGAAGGAAGCGCTGGATATGGAGCGCTGGGCTCATGGCGCGGGTCTTGGATCTGGATATATGGATGTCGCTTGATCTGGTGGCCACGAAGAGGTGCGTGGCTGCATGCCGCTTGTCGTTGTGATCGTGCACCGCTGAGATTAATGCCCGCACCACTGTACTAACAAGGGGATGCGCCGAGAGCAACTGCATGAGGCACAGTGGCTTTGATTGCGCCAAGGTGTACTTCATGCGGCACAGTAGCTTTGGAAAGAGCTACAGTGGCAAGAAATACCATGAGATAGAGGACGGTTAGTGGGACGAAAGAATGTTCATTTCATTATACCGATTTAACCGCTGAATTAGTGACATCAATGGCTTACAGGTTCGATCGACTTAGCAGCCGTTGCCACCAGCGATGATGAGGCACGACGTGCTGTCGAAGATGCCCATGAGGTTGGTCGTGACCGACCACACAAGCGCGAAGGCGAGGTAGAAGACCGTGATGCCGCCCATGAGCTTGCTGGAGCCACCGTTGCGCTTGAGCTCCTGCGTCTCGAGCTTCTGGCGGGGCAGCAGAGGCAGGAAGAGCCACGAGGCCGCCACCATGGCATACATGAGGATCAGGGCGTACGTGATATCCATGCGGATTGAGTGGTCATCGGTGGCAACGCGGGCGTTGGTCATGTTCCAGCCCTTATCAGCGATACGCGTGAGCGTGGCCGCGAACGGCGACGACAGGTTCGACACAGTCGACATGAGACCGTAGACAGCGCCCTCGTTACCTTCACCAGCAAGTTCGACGATGACGTAGGTGGAGATGATGAAACTGATACCGGCAGGGATCTGGACGGCAACGGGGGGGCCAAGCCAGAACCACTGGCTACGATAGACGTCCCACACAACGATGAGCGAGCAGCCAAGATCGACAACGAGCACGATGATGCCCGTGACGACGGTCATGACACGCCAGTTCCAGTGAAGACCGTATCGGCCCGTGGCGTAGATACCAGCCATCAGACACAGGTTGGAGAACACGTTACTAAGCGAGTTGTTGAGCGGGGTGACGCCGACCATGTACGACTGGATCGGAGAGCTGGCCGTGTACGAGAAGTTGGCGCAGATTCCGCTGAAGAAGAAGTAGGCAATAATCTGGTACACAGCGCGGGTCTGGATGAAAGTCCACAGCGTCGAGATGTACTCACGGAAGTTAGCGGCTTCCTTCTTCTCTTCCTTGATGAAGAACCAAGTCATGGGAAGCACGGGAGCGGTGCAGACAGCGAGAATGACCATGAGCTGCGGGAACGTCAGCGAGTGGTCGTAGGTGCCACCGTAGTCCTTGCCGTTGAAGGCGAAGCCAGTGAGCAGGTAGCCGATCGTCACGAAAGCAGTACGCGTGCCGTAAATAGCCGACTGGAGCGTACCACGCTGGGCCAGCGGTTCGCGCTGAGCGAGTTCGACGACGACACCATCAGCGCACACATCCGACATGAGGTAACCGAAAGCAGCCAACATCATGAAGATAATGTACTTGGAGCCCTTGCCGGTAGCAGAGGTGTTGAACGTTCCTTCAACAGCTTCGTATTCAGCCGTACCAGGAGTCAGGTCACGGTATGACGGATCCGGGAAGTACGGGTCACCGATGGGCGAGCAGGCCATGATCACCAGCATGATGAAACAAATACTCCAACCAATAAGCATGTACGGGCGACGACGGTAGCCGAAAATGGGCACGCAATCGGAAAGGATTCCATAGAAAACCTTGAACGACCAGGGGAGCACCACAAGCGTCGAGGCGGTCAGGTACACGGAGCCGCTGGCGTTGAAGTATTCCTGGATGAGCGGGTACAGCGTCGCGGGGATCGTGCCGTAGTTCAGACCGACTGCAGCGTATTGCGCGAGGAGACCAGCGCACTCCTTGCTGAGAAGCACGGGGGCACCGCCGTCACGAATGGCGGCCTCTTCACCAGCCAGGCCTTCGGGGGTCTTGGCGACATCGTAGCCGGGCGTGTCCTTGGCCTCGTACGACGCTTGGCTCAGATGCGACAGACGCTGCGCGATATCGAGCTTCGTCGAGGATTGCATGAGTTCTTCTACCAAGATCAAGCGAACGAGGTGTGGAGCCCAAGGCGAATTGAGAATTGAGCGTCTCCCAGCTGATTGCTGCTGTCGGCGTAGAAGCGAGCGAGACTGCGCACGCCTGCGCAGACGGCCCAACACCGGCTCCAATCAGACGACAGCATTGGCCAAGCGACGAGACCGTCCTCGATTTGAGCTGGATCGTCTCGCCAAATTGCCAGCTGCAGGTACGTCATAGATGCTGTGTCCCATGCACAACGTATACCCTGCTCAAACAAATAATGTCCGTTCTCACTGATCGTTGATGTTTTGTATAGGAGCTTTACCTTTCCTAATTTAAAGTATGCCTCTCCCACGTGATGGGCTCCATCGGAACTGTTCGCAATCAAATCTTCGTGGCACTAAATTGTTGGCTGCAATCACGCCTGTTGTCAGGTCGAGTCGACAGACACATCATGCAGGCACAATGTCTTCAAGGTACTGTCCGATGAAAGCAGTGAAGCAACAGACTATCTCACCCAGAATACGCATCCAAAGTCTGAATTCCATGCGCGGACGGGCCCCCTCGCTCATTCATTTACGGACAAGGACCGGTGTAATCGTTTGTGAGTGTGCATCCGCCTGTCCTGTGGCCATCCATTTCTTCGTTTGTGTGGCTAGGGTGACGTAGAGAAGTCACAGGTTTGTCGATTGCAAACAAGTCTGTTTTCTTGTGCACAGCACGTCGACATGCGGGGCGGTACAGGTTTCCCTTCGACGATGGCGTGATGGAAAACCAGTGCATTCTGGTCCCGCGAAGGCTCTGCGAATGCAAATCGTAGGCACCACAGCCAACAGAAATGTCTGCGACAGCTCCGGTTCGTGTGCGCGTCTGAATGAAACTATGCGGGGCCGGCCGAGTTTCTTGCAGACGAAGTGAATTGGACCTCCCCCAAGCGTATCTATGCCCGCGTCTCTGGCTTGATGCCCATGTCAGGCCTCTTCGTTGAGTCGGCTGTTAGATACTTAGAGGGCCCCATCTAAACCTCTTAATTCCGTCTGATACACGACAATCAGTCACGGGTGGAGGCGGCACGCGAGTGATAAAATGGCCAAAGCCGTGGCCACTAAATGGATACTATACACGTTAATGAGTGGCGACCATCTCAGGTGTAAAGGAGCAGCGAGCCCATGAGCCTCTTGGGCCTGCTGCTTAGATTACCGCAGCAGGGAGAGAGACGATGCGTGCACGCTCGGGCTCCGCGTTATAACCTTGTTTGCATCCAGATCCTCGACCTCATTCTAAGGCTGCTGCTGCTGCTTTAGCGTCACCAGGACAGAGTACATAGACATCTTATCGTCAAATTAGGTATTAGCTGTGACCATGTTGGTGGTGGCGGCGACCAGATAACTGCGGCTGGTAGGCTAGACCGCATAGAGCAGTAATTGCGTCGCCACGAGCGTCAGAAAGAGCGCATTGGGCACAAGCACGAAGCGGTGGCGTGCCGCAATGGCGTAACACGGCCACATACTGTTGCTAATGGCGCCCATGAAGCACATATTGATCGGGATGGGAGTCACCGACTTGGTCTGCAGCACGCGCTTGATCCGCTCCATGGGCGATCCATGGAAGCAGACGATGGCCATGACGGCTAGGTAGCCCACGACATCCTGCACCTGCTGGAACGACTGCTGCGTGATCCCGAGAGCGGCACCACAACGAGCAAAGCGACAGCGATCGCAATCGTCTAGAGTACTCTCTTGCGTATATGCAGTAGATCTAAAGGTAGACGATCGCGAGGAGCTCTCTGGCTGCTGCTACAGTGAAAATGGGGAAGATGCAGTGGGCCAGGAACCAGAACATAATCCCAATGGCAAGAGCCTTTCGTTATTAGTCAAGAGACCAAAGCAGCAGACGAGAAGAAGGGCCTCGAGAGGCAGGTGCGACTTCTCCCCCGTGCTCTTGTCCTGGTGAATGCGGCTCATTACTGCCGTGGGGCACGCGCACGTTCTTGAGGATGAATAGCAGCGCTCCAGCAGCCCTGTCATCGTACTTAATTGAACAAGTATCATACATCTGAAAACTCTCTTATCGTTGGGCGACAGAGCTCTGTCGCATGGAGCGAAGCGCTTGAACTCACCGCGCGCTGCGCGTTACGGCTGTGTCTGCCTCTTCGACAAAGCGCTTCGCACGCCGCGTACTCCTGGGTCTGTGAATTGCTGTGTGGTGGCAGCAATAGCGCAAGCGGTCGCTGGTGGTGCTGCACGCCCCCGCTGTTGTCAGAGCGCGTGCGAGCACTTCCAACACGTTGCGTTGTCATACAACAGCAAGTGACCGCAGAACCAGCGCATTCCTGTGCACAAGACGCAAGGCATCGACATGGTTCTCGCATGATACAGCGCCATCAATCCCAGCCTCGTGACAAGACTGCATTCGTACCCGAAGGCTTCCACCAAAACAGCGCGTGCTGCTGCTGGCGCTGAATGCTGGTGTGCAAGCGGCCTGCACTCCGGACGGGCGTGCTCAATGGCATCCCGTTGACGCTGGACCATGTGAGAGACTGAAGTCATCCAGGACGACGCGCTTCCCAGAAGATGATCAGGACTATAGCCAGGAGTATCAAGTGATGGAGCCAATTGTCTCAGCACCACGTGAATCGAGTTCCGACCACACAAATGAAACTCCGCTTCGATCTCAAACAGAAGGCGCATCCTTCACCTTCACGTCGTCTCTCGCCCTCGCTGGTTGAATGCGCCGTTCGCTACGCGAGTGCTGACGACGTCAAGTTGCTTTTAGCAGTTCGCAACCACAAGAAGCAGTTGCTGAGTTGTTGGAAGCTCGTGATGCAGTTGAGCACGTTGATCTGCTGAATGTGCTGGTCGAAGCCCACATGATCATCGAACTCTTGGGCCACGTATTACAGCCCAAGCCTATTTCTACAGCACACATGGGCCGTGCATTGACATGATCTTCCCATTGCCACAGACGCCAACTTGCTACATCATGAAGACCGATGGAGAAAAAGTAGTGCTTGCATTGTTGCTTAAGATGCGTCCGAATGTAAACGACTTTGTGATCAACAAGTGGAGCATCTCGTGTGTGTTGTGCAAGGTTTCTGCCTGATCCTGAAGACTCTGCAACGAGTCTACTGATTGATTGCACATGGTCACGTTTGCCCGTACAAGTCTCACTTTCTCTTGAAGCTGCGGGCTCATAGCAGCGGTGATGTTGGTCAGCCCATCATCAAGCCTTTCCTGCGACACCGATACGCGTGGGAGATACCGAAAAATTGATCGAGTAGGGCTCCCAACAAGCTTGATTTGTTTGTTCTGGATAAGAACACGCTGATGCAATAAAGTCGACTCTTGCTGGATCGAAACGCAAATACCCAATATGGAGAAGCACTGAGCACTGGCAATAGCTCGAAGTGGCAATGCGATCTTCCGAAGCGCGGATACGGATGTTGATGTGAAAGATTGAGCTTGAAGCTCAGATTACCGCTTCTCTTGTCAATGACCGGTGGATGAGACTGCAATCGCGAACGTGGCCAGTATTGTGATTTCCTCGCGCGAATGAATATGGTCAATTGAGCTTGGGTACTTGCATACTCAGTTTCAATGTGGACCTGGGCTTTGTATGCAGAAGGACATACTCTATTGATACACTAGTTCATTATTTTGTCGGATGATAATGCTTAGACCGGGTGGACTCGCCGTTACTATCGAACACGTGTCGACGCATTTGATGAAGCTAGCTAGCATTGCTGATTGCAGCCTGCACAAATAATGTAGAAGGCGCAAGTCTTCCATCAGATTGGAGGGCAAACATCGTTGCCGCGAATGATGCAAAGACGGTGCTCGCAGCTGACCATGGGCGTGTGAAATTCGCAAGGCTTCTGCTGGATCGGAAGGCTCCTGTATCGTGGACCGAGTAATTTTTTCGTGAGTAAACGCGTGAAGCTCAAGCAATGTTTACTCTCGGCAACAATTTTTCTGTGATGATTCTAGTAATTAACAACTAAATCAAGATTTGAACGCGTCATGGAGACAAGAAAGAGGGTTCGCGCATGCGGTCATTGAGCTCCCCGACTCACAGGCGAGAGATTCACACGCTGACCAAGAGCAACACTGTCACCACAAGGAGCAGGTTGTGTCAGGATCTACAGAGCGGAAGCTGTGCAACAGCAACGGATCTGCGTGAAGCCCAGAAAAGCTCGTACAACTGCTTATGGGCCTGAATTCCTAACCAAGACCCATGGGTTCGCGCGATTTCCGATGTGCCTAATGTGGCTGTTGGCTATAAGCAATGCACCGATTTTGGTCGATGATTGTTTCGATCAATATTGCTGGAAGTGTCTTCAACGTGGATCGACATGCTGCCTTGTTACTTTGGAATAATTTACTGAATCACTTGTGATCATGCGCAAGTCTGAGTATCCAAGTTCGCTCTCAAGTCGACTGAAGATCTTTGTCGAATTCAACTTCACGACACCCCAGACGACTTGCACATAAGCTCGAGGCTCTAAGTCCGTTGCATTAAATGCGTGACCTCTGCCTTGGGCAGATTCTTTACGGGGCTTAAACGACAACGGCATCGCCAGTCCATGGAGCTCAGCAGCATCTTCTAATTTGCTTCGGCCATCCGCAATCCGCGAAAGAGCGAAGACAAAATACTCATGCCAAGCGACTGACCCTGGGATACCACGCTTTTTTTTTGCAGTCACGAACTCGTTTCTTGGTAGCGCAGCATCACGGTTATTGATGTGAAGGACACCTTGCCTAGAATGTCGCTGATCCTTGAGCGTCGCAGTTGTAGCCACAAAAACACGAAGAGGACGTCATGTCGTGGCTTGTTCGAAGGCACCAGGAGATGGAGACATTATCTCGATCGAGAAAGTTGTTTATTCCCCAACAAA
>JAADVQ010000808.1:0-10432 GCA_023335835.1 Elongisporangium senticosum
GACTGGGATTTCGGCGCGCCCGCGTCGCGTCGACAGCGACCTGGAGCTGTAATATAGGTTCCATTTTCCATTGCCTAATGATATTTGTTCGACGGATTGTTCGGCTTTATAGGAGAAGGTTCGGTGCCAGTTAACGCACACGGCGTAATGCGGTGCGATCGGACGGTCTAGCGTTCCCACTCACCACTAATCCATCAGCAGGCGATGGCGACTTGTCGCCCCGTTGTAAATGCCGTTCCCGCGGGCATGACGTGTTTATGCTGATCCAGACACCGCACATGACCAGCCTCTGCTCAAGCATACAGTACTCACTCGGAAAGTTATGACTTCAAGTTTGATTATACAAAAAAGCTTTGACAAAGAGCTTGGAATGAACCGGGATGGCTCTTATGTGACCGCAGATGACAGAACGAAACTGAAACGTTGCGACTTTATGAATGCAAGCTGGGAAAGCCTCATGAATACAGTTTTGACTTGTGACGTTACATCCAGGTGGGCGCATTAGGGTGGTTCCCAATCACAAAGCAGCTCGAATGATACAGAAGACAGACTCGATTTGTGTCCTGTGGTACAGTCATAACTGTAGCAAGTGTTGCATCTTTCTGCTCTCTATGCTCTTCAGAGCATGCTCCTTGTTCCACAGTCAATTACGAATGTTGGCATCTGTCGGATACGCACTTGCCTGCCTGGATCTATGCTTCTGTAGAGGTTTCGCTAAGGGCGGACTATGCACCAAAACCCGAAACCCAGCAAAAACATGTGTGTACAGTAACTAAAAATTATCGCCCCAAGCCAAGCAGCATTCACATGTGGTTACTGCAATCAAAAATGTTTATATCCGTGCCCACATAGGCCACTTGATTTATGTGGTCTTGGTCTTCCATCCGTGGAAACTCCATTGTTCTGCTTGTTCTCAGACGCATCAGTCATGGCCGAGACCGGCCGGGGTCTGTTCTCTGGCCGACGCGTAAAAACCGTGACGGAAGCAGCCGGTTCAGCGCAACCGCGTTCTCGGTCTCTGATTGGCCCAGCGCGCTCCCCAGCAGGTTCTTGGTCTGTTGTTCTGACTAGAAAGTACTGTGGTGGACGCAATAGTTGGATCGCTCGCATGGAAAGGAGGGCCCACTGTCACACCAGAGAGCATGAGGGCGACGGGCGGGCGGTGGCGGCGAAAGCTGCTGCTGGGGCTCGGGCCGCTGCTGATGCTGATGCGCGTGGCCACGGGCAACTCGGGTGCGTCTCTGCGTCATCATGGGCTTGGTTCTCTGTCTCTAGTCTCACATGATTTCTCTGCGTCAGGCTCGTACGAATACGATGGCAGCACGACCTACTGCTGGCAGGTGGCTTCCTCCGTCTACACCAACAGCGTCGACAGCTCCTCGGTCACAGCGTCGGCCTCGGGCAGCGACTGTCTGCTGCAGCTGGCTATCTCGCTGGACAGCACAGACGTGTACACTGCGGACTCGGTGGCCGTGACCTGGACGGCCTCAGTGCAGACCGACAGCAACGGCACGTTCGCCGACAACACCTTCGACATCTCGGAGCTGTATTTGGCGCTGGATCGCTTGTCCCAGACCGAGGTCGAGATCATCCACTCGCGTCTCCACTCGTGCGCCTCGGGTATGGACTGCGATCCGGTGCTCCACGGCAGCCTCTCGACCGACAACTCGACCAACGTCGTCGGCAACTTCACCGACTCGGAGGCCAACTTCTCCAACACGGAGCTTTCCTTCAGTGAAGCCGGCAACTACACGATCCTGGCGCACATCATCCTGCCCGGCAAGGAGCCCGAGCAGCTGCGCTACGACTTCGCCGTGTTCACAACGGTGGAGGTCCAGAGCAAGACCAGCACGACGACCACCACGGCACCGTACGCCACGACCACCACCTCGGCGTCCGATGATGGCATGTCCACGCAGACGCTGTGTGGCATCATCATCGGTGGTGTCGTCTGCGTTTCGCTAGTGGTGATCGGCTTCACGACAATGCGAACCAAGGGTGCCCACGCGCCGCTTCAGAAGAGCTCGGCCACGCTGAATGGTCGCTCCCAGGCGCTGAACCGACGCAACAACACCACGCTGTTCGCCATCGCTGGCGACTCTAACGACAATGACTTCGCCATGCTCAGCGTGTGCGAGTTCACCATGAGCACGGCCGCGCAGCCGTCGCGCGACAACACGTTCCTGTCGGCCATTGCGCGCGGCAAGCCGGGAACTCTCGTGGAAGGCTCCAAGCCCACTGTGAACTTCGTGGGGCCCATGGCTCCGCAGCATCTGCATCAGGGCGAGGGCAGCGAAGGCTCCGCCAGCATCAGCTCTGACGGCTCTCAACGCACCATCACGCTCGAGACGCCCACATCCACGCGCAACAACGACGGAACGTACTCCAACATGCTTACGACACCGTCCTTTTCCGACACGAACTCCTCGTTCCAATCCGCCGGCACGCACAAGCGACTGCCCATGTCCCACGCGTTCTTCAACGACATCCAGGAAGACGAGGTGCTGGAAGAACCGGGTCTTGGCGACCTGGACCATCTCGGCATCAGTCGCCAGCTGCCGCCCGCAGCCAACCTGGATGACGTCTCGCAGCGTATCCGGGACCACGCCAACGCCATGCGCTTCGAGCAGGAGAAGAAGGAGACGTCGAAGCTCACGTTCGACGACCTGCGACGCTCACTCACACTGAGCGACCTGGGCTCCGTCAAGGGCGGGCCCAACTGGCGCCGACACCAGGGCTCGGACGCCAGCGATATTCTCTAGGCGATAAGAGAAGGCGAGGCCGAAGGAAGCGCTCGTTTGATGTCTTGATGTAGATTATATTCTTTATTCCCCCCATCTTTAGTATATAAAGATACCCTCGCGTGAGCCACGTACGTATATCTCCTGCAACAGACCATTAAACGCACATACAATCCAACAATCCATTCGGTCCCCCTCCTTCTCACTCCATCGTGCGATCGATCCAATCGACCAACTTGTCATCCAAGTCATAAGCGTTCTAAATTTACAACGTTAGGTCTAGAGTCTAGACGCTCCCTAGGGTTCCAAGCGTACGCCAGAACGAGTGGATCCACTAGTGCTCGTCCACTGAGGATAGGGTTTATAGGCTTAGATGAATTGGTGGTGTGGTGCTTTTGGCCAAAGGGCATTGAGCATCAATTGACCTGATCATGGCGTCCAAGAAGCTGGTGAACGACGATGAGCTGGAGGAGAACTGGGTGGGCGAAGCCGTCGAGGCGTCGGATGACGAGGACGTCGTATCCGCTGGCAGCGAGGACGAGTTCGAAGAGGACTACGATCTGGAGCTAGCGACCAACAAGCGCTCGCGCGAGGAAGCCACCGCGCCCGCCGCTGACGGCGATGACGAGGCCATGGAACCCAAGGCGGCTGTTCCCAAGAAGCAGAAGACGCAGACCGTCCCCAAGCCTTCCAAGGGTCTGCACAAGATGACGGCGGCTGAGCACTTCAAGATCGTCAACGACATCTACGCCAAGGCCCGCGGCGGTCAGATGACCAGTCTGGAGCTGGCTGAGGGACTGAATGGTAAGAGCTCTCGCGGGCGTCTGTCTCGGAAATGCGTTGAAAGCTAACACTCTTGCGCTGCTGTGTATAGAGTCCCACTTTGCCGCTCCGACGGGTCTGGGCAAGCACAAGCTGGAGCTCCTGCCGGCGTACATGCACCACTTCCTGCCGCACCTCAAGAAGGAGTTCCTGGGCAAGAAGAAGAAGTACGACAAGAGCCCGTACTTCCTCATCGTCTGCTCCTCTGCGCTTCGTGCGGTCGAAGTGCTCAAGTACGTTGTTGCTCTCTACCTATTCCGGTGCTTGTATTGGGTTCTGATGCATTCCTACAGGCACCTCAACGTCTTTAAGTGCAAGGTGGCCAAGCTGTTCGCCAAGCACATCAAGGTCACGGAGCAGACGGACGTGCTCGAGCGTCAGTTCCACCCCATCGCTGTGGGCACCCCCGGCCGCATCAAGACGCTGCTGGAGGTGAACGCGTTGTCGCTGCAGCACACGACACACGTGATCATCGATATGGAGAAGGACAAGAAGACTATGACGATCCTGGAGCTCAAGGACACGGCCAAGGAGATGGTGGACCTGCTGCAGTTCCACTTCATCCCCAAGCTGCGTCAGGGCCGCATGAAGCTCGCCTTGTATTAATCTCGATATATAAATCCACTCACGCAAAGTCTAAGTCTCTAGAGCGCCAATGCAGAATGATCTAAAAGTGCTTGTTCAGAAAGCTCATGCAGGTCTCGAAGGCGACGAACGTGATGGCGTTGGCCGGGAACGCGCGGATGAGCGACGGCGAGATGCCGCGAAAGAAGCGCGGCATGCCACCTTCCTGGTAGAGCTGCTTGCAACAGTCGATCACGCCGTTGTACTGCGGGTTGTGCAGCCGATCGGCCTGGATGACCGACTTGACCGTGTCGATGGGGAACACCATGATCCAGTACATGAAGCCCGCGTAGCCTCCGGCCACGGCGATGGACTGGTACGTGCGGATGTGCGCCTTCTCGGGCGTGAGCGTCGGGTCGTTGTGCACGTAGCGGTCCAGCAGGAACTCCTTGGCGCCCTCGTACGCCATGAAGTAGGTCGTGTTGCCCAGCATCTCACGTTGCGCGTAGGGCAGGAAGCCCCGGTAGAGGCCACGGACGCCGCTCTGCGAGTACACGTCCTTGACGCACTGCCAGTTGCTGATGCGCGTGCGGCTGTGGCTGTACTGGGTCTACAGAGTGTACGATGGAGTGTCAGCGCCTCATAGTGGCACCTGTCTGCATTACCTGTCCTACCTGCATGCGGATCTTGATGATCTCGAAGGGCGTGTACAGGATCGACTCCGTGAAGCCCGTCGACATGCCGGCCGCGATGAGCGAGTACTGCGGGTGGTCTGGGAACAGCGTCTTGCTGTAGAAGTACCGGTACTGGCCCATGAGCCCGAAGAGCACGGATGCACTGCCACGCATTCACGAATCAGTATGCCGCCCTGTCCATCCACTCCAAGGCGCAGATTCACCTGATGGCCGAGCGGAAGACCTGGGGCGAGGCGCCTCGGTAGAGAGAGCTCACACCGCCCTCCTTGATGCTCTTCTGCAGACAGTCGATCGGGCCCGAGAAGGACCGGGAGCCGCCGCCGCCGTTGCCCTGCGTCTGCATGCGTGCCTTGACCGTCTCCAGCGGGTAGCCGGCCACGGCCTCGCAGGCTCCACCAGCGATACCGGAGATGAAATTCTTGCTGGTGATGGCCACCATGGACTGCTGGCTGCCGTCCATGGCCACGGCCGGCGTCGGGTCTTCGTCTACGAGCGCCACGATCGGGTCCATGGCTTGGGGGATGACGTTGGCTGCTGCCCATGATGCGGCGCACCACTGGCCTGAAGACTTATTTTCAGCCAATCACATAGCGATGTAAGACATGGTTTTGACCAATGAAAATCAGAGCGTGGCAGAGGGCATCAAAGTGCAACTTCAAGTGGCCTTGCGCCAGATTCGTTGGCAGGCGAGGCGGACGCCAAGCGCGGCGGATCAGCCTTTTGAATCAGCCCTGATCTCTGTTGGATCCATCCACTCCGTGTGAGAGAAGCGGATCCGCTGTCCGCCAGCGTCCTGACATCAGATCAGGGACCTGATAACACGAGAAGGAACGACATGATGAGACCGTCCATGGCTGCATGAAGGCGCGAGACCACGCATGCGAGAACGAGCGCGTTTCTCTTCCTCTTCCTAAGCTCGCGTCTTTCAAAGTCGCATGCAGCGTCGGGAATCCACAATGGGCTTGCCATCCGCCGACTCAGAATGTTAATATGTTGTGTGGTGGACATAAACTCAGGTTCTCCATCCCATCGCCTGAGGAGGAACATGGCCATGCCGCCGTCGCCGGAGGATCCGGTGCTCAAGGAGGGCTATCTGGTCAAGAAGGGCCACGTGCTGCGCACGCAGAAAGAGCGGTACTTCGTGCTCCGCGCGCACTCGCTGCAGTACTTCCGCGTGAAGCGAAGCACTCCTTCGGACCGACAGATCGGCACGCGGCGGGGCGTTCTGCCGCTGGCGGCCTCGGACGTGATCGCGCCTCTGGCCGCTGCGCTCTGGTTCCGCATCCAGAAGCTGCCAGGCTCGAGCCAGAAGAGCTACAAGCTGGATCTCAAAGGTGGGGAGTGGCGTTGTGTGGCTTGCGCTCGTTCTTGACGGCGCATTGACTTGCTTGCTGTGCAGCTTCAACATCGGCAGAGCAGCAGGAATGGATCCAAGCACTGCGCAGCGCCTGTCGGGTGCGTCATCGTGCTTCTCTCTGTTATACTGGGCTCTTCTTAACACTATGTGTGCCTCCAGGCCAGCGTCATGGTCCATCAGCAGACGGCCAGTATCCGGCGCCAGCTCAGCCACACCATCAGCCATCGCACTCGCGAGACCACGATGGCTGCAGGATTGGGTGGGCTGCTGGATGGTGTGGCTCCCATGGGCGCTGCCACGAGAGAGGCTGATCTGCGCGCTTCCTTCCAGGTCTTCCACGAGCTCGTGCTCCTGCAGCAGCTGATCACTGTCGTCCAGACGACGTGGGGCCCGCCGCAGCAGTGGACATTGGACCAGTACCAGCAGCTCGTGCAGAGCATTTGCCTCGCGCAGGAGAAGCTCGGCAGCGCAGCAGTCGATACCAACAGCATTCTTGCGGACGCCTTTGCGCTGCGCTACCAGTTTGAAGAGATCCCAGAGAAGCAGGCAGCTCTGATGGAAGCCGTGGGTTCACCAGGGTCCAGCGAGAAGACCTCGCCGAAACCGGAGCCAACACGACTCCCGGATCTGTTTGCGTCAACGCTCCCACGACTGCGCTGCCCCACGATATACGGATACTACGACACCTTCGAGCAGCTCTCGCGCATTTCCATGGATGACAGACTGTCCACAACACCAAGGGAGAGCGGAGGCGATGCCAAGCTTCCGCTGACACCAAGATCAACGACACTAGCCAAGTATGCGCAGTTGTACTTGGGAGATGACGTTCGGACGAGACCTCCTTGGAGCTGGGAGCGCGCAGAGGGAGACGATCTGTTGGATCTTTGGAGTAGTAGCGAAGACTCCGGAGATCAGTACGTGTTGCGCCATTTGGCAGGCCGATTCGATGATGACCGGATCTACACGTACGTGAACAACCACACGATGGTCTTCCTCAATCCGTACCGCATCCTACAAACGTCCAAGTTCACCTCTATCTACGACGAGCAAGTTGTGTTGACCTATGCCCAGACATCTGAAGCGCAATCCCAGCTAGCCCCGCATCCGTACGCAATGGCCAAGCAAAGCCTCTTCCGTCTGTTCCACCGTTCAAAAGCAC
Source organism: Elongisporangium senticosum (assembly GCA_023335835.1). NCBI lineage: Eukaryota > Oomycota > Peronosporomycetes > Pythiales > Pythiaceae > Elongisporangium > Elongisporangium senticosum. The sequence goes on from JAADVQ010000808.1 coordinate 7,339, forward strand.
AAGACACTGCAACACCTACGCAGACCTTTTTGCTGAGCGGCGAGAGCGGGAGCGGGAAAACCGAGCTGGCCAAGGAGCTGCTCAAGTATTTTGTACTCACTGCTCAGCCACGACTTGCAGGATCTGATGGTAAACGTAGTCCAAAGATCCAGCTATTCACAAGCTCAACCATGAGCACACTGCGGATGCGAACGGAAGAGACACGAAGCATCGCTCTTTTGGAAGCCAAAGGAGTGGACGATTATGAGATCGTCCTGCTGGATCTGCATCCAGAGCGATGGAGCGAAATGACGAGTGTGAGTCGAAGCAAAAGACTCCCACAAATTCACGTCGATGGCATGTTTTTCGGCTTTTACGAGGATCTGGAGCATCTGGAAGAGGAAGAACAGCTGCGCATGTACTTCAAAAACCCTCACGCGGCCAAGAAACTCAGCACAGTGCTGGATTCCAATATCTTGCTGGAAGCATTTGGCAATGCGACAACGTCCATGAATCTCAACTCGTCTCGTTTCGGCAAGACCACGACGCTGTTTCTTTCGTTTGACCACCGTCCAGCAGAGTTCCAGGTGCTCGGTTGCAGTCTGACGCCGTTTCTGCTGGAAAAATCGCGTGTGACCAGCGGCAAAACAGTATCCAGTGAAATGAACTTCCACATCTTCTACGCCATGGTGGCTGGCGTAAATGCCGCTTCTAGTATGCGTCCGGTTGCCAAGGAATTGCAGCTCGATGGATGCACAAGCGACTCATTTGCGTATCTGGGTCAACATCAACACAAGCTTTTTGGAACATGGACTGTCGAAGAAACAGCCAAGAAGGACGTGGAGAGGTACCAGAACATCATTGCGACCATGAAAGACATAGGGCTCTCGCAAGATCACCAAAAAGCCATCTTCAAGATTCTGAGTGCTATTTTATGGCTTGGAAATGTGGATTTTGAGTGGAATACGACGACACTGAAGCTAGAAATGAACGGCTCTGCGCCTCAGAAGATCATTGCTCTTTTGGGCCTTGACTCAATCGAGCGACTGGAGCAAATACTGTTCTCGAAGCGCCTCGACATGTCCGCCACCGGCGAATCTTTCGACGTGAGGCTGGAAAAAGGCCAGGTGTACCATTTGAGAGACACCCTTGCCCGCTTGCTGTATGAAATCGTGTTCTACTATATCGTTGCGCGATTGAACCAAGTCACCAAAGTGGACGAGCGTGATTCGCGAAGCGCTTCTATCAAGCACTTGGATATCGTGGACGTGTTCGGCTTTGAAAACCTCTCTCGAAACTCCTTGGAGCAGCTCTGTATCAATTACTTGAGTGAGAAGCTATTCGCCAGCGAACTAAGTGTCGTGGCGAGCCAATATGGTGACTTACCTTCATCGTTGCCATCAAAGCGGGACGTATTGTTTGCATTCGAGCACTCTGTTGGTATATTCGCGAGTCTGGAGGAGCTCACCCTCTTGCACCAGGCGGAGAACGAGAACGCGCTGCAGGAGATGAAGAAAAACCAGTTAGTGGTGAGGAACTTGTACGATCGCAATGGCGAGTGGTTGGAAGATTCAAAGCGAGCAGCATCCAAACTACGAAAGGATCTGTCGTTGATATTCATCGTTCGTCATTCGAAAGAATCGGTCGTTTACGACGCGCATGAGTTTGTGAAGAAGAACACTGATTTCCAGTACTCGACGCTTCGGGAAGGCTTACGAAGGTCAGCAAATGCGCAGATTGTTGAGATTCTTTCGGTGAACAAAGGGTCTTCGTCGTCTAGTGGGAAAAGCAGCAGCAACACTTTGGTTTCCCAGTTCCGAAGTCGCACGAATGATCTGACGAGTCGTCACACTGGTTCAAGCATCCCATTGTACTTGCATTGTATTCGCTCAAATGGAAATGCACAACCGTCGACTATCGAGAAGGATTCGGTGAATCTCCAATTGGTTGCGCATCACTTAGCTTCGCAAGTTCAGATCTGCGGTGGCAGTTTGTACTTTTCCATGCAAATGAATCTGGATGCGTTCACTTCGCGCTTCCGGCCTCTGTTTCCGAAACCGCAAGACCATTTCGACGTGACCAACGTGGAGACGCTAGCCCAATGGGTTTCAACTCTGCTGTACGATGAAGAGGCAAGACCGACACAACGTGAGATGGCAAGCCGAATCAAGGTTGAAAACGCGTCAATTCTTTTCAGCTCTATGGAGCTGCTCGAAGGACTCGATCTTGCGCTGCTAGCTTGTCAATCTAGAGCCAGTGTTCAGATCCAGTCGCTTTTCCGAATGATCGGCTGCCGGACAAAGTTTCTGAGCGTACAGAAGAAGCGAAAGGATCTCACGAACGAATTGTATGATCTATACGGCCAAGAAAACACTGCAAAGGTTCAAAGGTTATTGAAGAAATACCAAGATAAGGAAGACGAGCTGAGGGCGAAGGTCATGGCGAAGAAGAAGGCGCTACGTGAAGAGGAGCTTGGCATTACTCGACTGGCGGCAGAGATTGAATCCGCTTGTATTAGCAGTGATGGAGGCCTCAATGCCGAAATGGTGAACGAGATATTGCGAAACGACGAAATGCGTCAGATGCTGCAGGACAACGAGCGCATCGTATTAGCGTTGCGCGAGATGAGTTTGAACCCGCAAGCTCTCCCATCCCAACTGGCGGATCCGTTGCTCCGATCGTTCTACGAGAACGTGTTGTCTATCGTGCAAACGCGAGTGTTGGCTCCGAAGCAAGTTCGAGAGCGGACGATGGAGGAGCGTGTGCAAGATCTTCTCCAGCATAGCAAGAACAAGTGGACGCAGGCTGCAGCTGACGACCGGTGGAAAGAGCATCGTGACAAGCTGGAAGAAATCGGAGACGATCCGGAGATGCTCGTGTTTTACTCGGACGACGAGGCGTTTGCTACCGTGTTGGCCGAGTTCGTTGAGTTCCTTGCACGAGTCGAAGCCGGAGAACCATTTGAGGAGTCTGCGGTGAACGTGGTTGAGCAGGAGCGAGAGATCGTTCGGTCAGCAGTGTTTCAGCCGCAAGGATCAATAGAAGAGCGAGTGCGTGAGGTGCTCGAGCACAGTAAAGCTGTTTGGTCATCCGTGGCCAAGCATGAGCAATGGCA
>JAADVQ010000809.1:0-10421 GCA_023335835.1 Elongisporangium senticosum
AGGGGTCTGAAGTGGGAGAACATACGAACCAAGCGTGGGGGAACTCAAGAGCGATTCGGACAGTGGTCATGTGGATTGGGAGGGTTTGCGAAGTCCTTTCGGATAGCAAAAGGACAGTATATATATATATATCCAATGACATTCGTTTATAGATGTTTTACACCAATCATAAATATTGAACCACCTAGGGCTAGGTCCACTGATTTTCGATTGTACCGGTATCACAGCAACAATGACGCAATATCCCACCAGATAATTCGACACGAAGGCTAATTAATATCATGATCAGCATGATCTCAGGAAGCAATCGGTCGCGTTCCTCTGACTGCAGATAGCGGGCGTGAAGATCACGAAGTTGTGCAGCAGATAGACGGAGAAGCTGATCGTGCCCCAGAAGGACTACCTCGAACGCCTGTGAAATCTCTCCGGACGTCAGCATCTCCAGCGCCATCGTGATTGTCGCTATAGTGCCGATGAACCTGAAGCCACCTGGGTCTTCGGGTACGGGATTCGTAAGGAACCAATCACGTACGCGCCCTTGGTGCACACGCTGATGATTAGACCCACCACCGCGTACTCCATGACCTTGATGACCAGTTCATGCCAAGGACGCAGCTTGATCGATCGGTGTTTGATAGCAGCATTCGCCTAGATAAAGATGATAGCCACCAAGGAGCTTGGGAGGCAAGTCGGGAGAGGTGGCAGGAGCGGCGTGTGGCTGGTGTGGTAGTCCATCAGTCCTTGATACACGATCCAGCCATCCACCAAAGCTTCCGCAGCAAGATCACGACCAGAGAGAAGACCGCGATGAAGAACGAGTGCGTGGTCTCAAGTGGCAGCGTCCATAGCAAGTGGTAGCGTCACTCTGTCTGGAACGCGAGCACTCTGAAGAGATTGAATGCGCCATGCTCGTGCGTGAAGAAACGCCGTTCCTGCAGAAGGTCTGGAAAGCAGCGCCAGCACTGCGGATCTTTCCGGAGTAGTCTGCGTGGTGCAGCACAACGAAGAACGCGGTGAGGCCCCTGACGCCATCGAGGAACAAGACTTTGCTGGGCCCGGCCTTGACTTTCCTCTAATCAGACGGCAGTTGTTCTGCTGGAAGCGGTAGTGGTGCGGTCTTATGCGGGTCGACGGCGACCACTATGAGGCTGTCGTTGCTCGGGATATGCGACGTCGTAGTGGAAAGCCGACGTTCCTGCGTCTTCTCCCTTCAGAGGCGGTCTTGAGCTGTGTGAGAAACCATGCGTGTGCGGCTGGAGTCCAGTTTGTGTACCCAGAGATCTAGGCAGAGAGAGATTGATACCGTAGTAAACCAGTGGACCCAGTGAGCAGTCGCTGGCGCAGAGAAGAACGAGAATCCATCAACGTGGCGTGTCACTCGTTTCCAAAGGGCCCCAGGAACTATTGGGCTTGTCCATCAGGCGATCGATAAGTTTGATAGCAAACTTAATGCGAGTCTCGAATGAGGAAATGAGTTCGCTCGCGCTCATCAAATCGTTATGAAGACTGGTTGAGACAACTGCTATGGTTGTGGAGCAGAAAGATCGGCGACTGGCGCCAGCGAGTGGTGTGGCGTCCATACGCTGGTACGAGCGCCCCTTGCCAGAGGGCATGCGTCCAGCCAATTATTGTTCACGCTGGATCGTTTCCACCCTTCTTCAGGCCTGGTCTTGTGGTAATAATTCACCGAGATCCCGTGCATAGAGCAGAAGAGAGAGATACTTGGCCTGTCTATGTCATGAGTACACTTGCGATCTGGGTTCAGCAAAGTCGCACGTGGCGCTCGCCCTTTGCATTGCTACAGTATATAACCTTCGATTCGACTCCAACAGGCGCTTGGGCGGACTGTTCCTCTGGGCAGCAACGATAGCGGATTCTTCTGCAGATGATACGAGGGGATCTGGCAGTCCATCATCAATCCAATCACTTTCAGTTTGGGCGGAACAGCCAGCAGCAAGCGCTAACAGAGTCGGGATGATGACTGCAGATGCACCCACGACTCCGCCGCCGCCGCCGCTGGCGTCCAACCGAGAGCTCCGGCTGTTTTCTGACGGCGAGAGCCACACCGTCGTGGTGGTGAACGAAGCCAGCCCTCGCAAGAGCGTGGCCTGTAACACTTCATTCTCGACCGCGCCGGTTGCGACTCCTGTTGCGCTGTCAGTGGACCACCATCTTTCCGTTCAGAAGAAACCCAAGGTCGGGCCCAGCAAGATCGTGTTCCTCAATGGCGTGCGGGGACTTGGCGCGTTCTTGGTTGTGCTGCAGCACTCGGGATACGGACGCCCAGTAAACCTCGGGGCCGCAGGCGTCGACACGTTCTTCGTGCTTTCGTCCTTCCTGCTCACAATGATCATGGAGCGCAAGTGCAGGCAGCTACTGGAGCAGAGCGCAAGCGCCAAGACTTGGTGCATCGCCATGGCGGACTACTTCATGAAGCGATTCCTGCGCGTGTATCCGCTGTTCGCCGCCAACGCAATCGTCTTGGCCTTGCTGCCGGACCGACTCCAGGACCGATACTTCTACACCCACTCGGGTGGCGAGTTCAATCTTTTCAAGGTGCTCACGTTCCAGACTGAATGGCGCTACCACTTGTTATGGACGCTGCCGCTTGAGATCACGTATTATTTCTTCATCCCGGTATTCGTTGTAATCGTCGTCAAGCTTAAGACCAAGTGGTGGGTGCCGTTCCTGCCTCTGTACGTCTGGGTATCCTACCAAGGCATCACAACATACCGGTGGCACCACCAGCCACTCATGCCGCATTTCCCAACCTTCCTTTCCGGTTCCATGGCCGCCATTATCTATGTCAATATCGACTCGGCCATGAAGCAGCGGTCGTTCACGCTTCGCCCGTGGCATAAACTCCTGATCAAGGCCGTGCAGTACGCAATTCTGGGTCTAATCCTGAGTATCTGCACCAAGGCCTTGTACTTCGACTGGCTTTTCAAGAACCCGGTGCCCGAAGGTCCAGGTGGCTACCGCTACATCGGTGTGTTCGTGACAATGGTGATCGTACTGGAGATGATATCGCCTGGAGAGATCTCGCGACTGTTTGAGTGGGGCCCACTGCGTCATTGGGGCAAGATCAGTTTCTCTGTGTATCTACTACACGTGTACGTGATCAACACCCCCGCCATTCGGAAGCAGCACAACTGGGCCGATATCTTCTGTGCCGAGTTTGGGCTGGTGACGCTGCTGGCCACTACGACGTACTACTTGATCGAATACCCGTCGCAGCTTTTGGCCAACCGCCTCAGCAGGGCTCTGAACGCGCGCAATGAGATCTGGACCCAGGGCCATTTGAAGGCCGTGGTCAAGTACGAGCCTGTGGTCGCGGCGTGATGCGGCTCAACTTGAACACGTGAATACAGTAGATTTCAGGAGTTGTGTCTGGTTTTCTGTAGCGTTTTGTGTACATTGTTACGTGGTGCTCAGCTGGACAGTATAGGCAGTTACGAGTGCGTAGCTGTAGCATAAGCTCTTGTAACTAGGTTTGATGCAGTAAACTGTGGCAATTAGACCTTCAAAGGCAGTTTGTAACGATGCAGGCTTCATCATGAACGTTACTTCATGAGCAGCACGCTTCCAATTCGGTCGTATTTCACATCGGAATTCGACCGCTTCTTGGTTCGCGATTCCGCGAGAGAACTCAAGGCTTTGCTGACCCGACCAGTCAGTTGCTGAGAAGGGAGCTCCACGAGTCGGTAGGAGAGGGATGCCAGCAGCACGATGAGCACGAATTCAGACAAAAAGCTGTCGGTCGAGCTCTTTTGATGGCGGATAGCCGGAGTCCAGATCACATACAGTAGGGGTGCACCTGATAGACCGAGAAGCTGATCTTGCCCCAGAAGCGCAGCGGACTCCACTCGAACACGCGCGAGATCTCTCCAGGAGACAGCATCTCCAGCACGAGAACGGGAAGCTGCTTGGGCCTTCCAGCACCGGGCTCTTGAAGAACCAGCGGAAATACGCGCCCTTGGTGCTGATGCTGATAATTAACCCCAACACTGCGCACTGAATGACCTTGGTCAGGACCTTGTGCCGGGCAGTGAGCGTAATCGATTGCTCTCTCATGAACGTATCAGCTTTAACATAGATGATGGCAGCCAGAGACCCGGAAACGAACGTCGGCAGGTGCGGCATCAAGGGCGAATGGCTTGCGCGGAATTCCATCACGCCTTCATACACGATCCAGCCATAGAGCGGCAGGATTGGTAGCCACCACAGCCTTCGCAGCTTGACCATGGCCACAGCAAACACCGGGATGAGGAAATAGTACGAGATCTCGAGCGGCAGCGTCCAGTAGACTTGATAGCGCCACTTCGCTTGGATCGTAAACATGTCGAACAAGTTGAAGCGGCCCATCTTGTGGGTATTGTAGTACAGGTTCTGGTCCTCGTCTGGGAGAAGCGCGAGCACCACCGCTGACAACGCAAACAGCGGATACACGCGCAAGAACCGCTTGGAGAAGTAGTCGGCCATGGCTGGCGTTCGCCTCCCGGTCCAGAAGCTGTCAACACTTGCGCTCAGTGATCGTCGTGAGCAGCAGCGATGAGAGCACGAAGAAAATGTCGACTTCCGCAGCGCCGAGGTTCACTGAGCCCGCCCGCGTAACCGCCATGCTGCAGCACTACGAAGAACGCTGTGGACGCCATCCAGGAACAGGATCTTGTAATCGGCATTCGTCGGCTTTTGTGCCGAAGTCTCTTTCGTGGTCGACGGTGGAACCCTTGGCTCGGACGATAGCGCTGGATCACTGGCTGCGTCCAAAGCGTCATTGGAACAATGCATCGAGTGGATGCAGTGCGGTTGGATTTGAACCGACTGGGGCTAGCAACACGCCAAGGACTTAAAAACAACCTCTTGCGTGGGTTAAATCTCTCACGAAGAAGGCCAAGGGGCTGTATCCCGCAGCAGTTTCTTGCGTAGTGCACTGCTTTGCCCAGACGAAGCACTAACGCAATGGCGGGTCGGCCGTCAAAAGGGCGGCAGCCAAACATGGCTTCAATCAAGCTGATTTATTATTTTGATTGGCTAATATTAGTGATTGGATTATAGCAAATCAGAACCATACCCTAACAATCGACGACTCGTGCCACTGTCGTGATTAGGGCTTGGTGGATTCATGCCGTCTGTACCGTATCCGCAAAAGGCATCCGCCCACTGGAACATGCGAATTCTGTTCCATCGTCCTTCCATGCTATGAAGGACTATGGTTCGTGGGTTGGACTAGAGAGACGCGTATTTAAGGGTCTCTGGCCTTCTGGCGCCATTATGGCCCTTCTTTCCTTCCTATTTTCCCCTACGACCACACGATCAACGTGGCGTGCCACCATCTGTGGTGCCACTCAGGGATGAGAGCGATGAGATACTTGAAGGTCCAGACGCCCTCGCCTTTGCTTTCCATCCCAAGAGGCTTCTGGGCCCTCCAGACACCACATACAAATGCTAACATTCATCGTCAGAGACCCAGCCGCAGCTGTGGCCAACCCCATCCTGTCGAGTTGAGAGAGCAATTGAGAGAGCAACTTTATCAAGTTTTTGGCTTGAGCTAAAAGATTATATTAATTAATTCTCACAGGTCATTAATTGTCGGTGCATCGGCGATTAAACAAGCGCGGCAGCAATTGCTTTCGGACCGATACAGTACAACTCATGTGGCCAGCGCATTGGAGCCCTCATCGAGTACACTGTATTACATGCAGTACGCGCTCAGCATGTCGAGCTTCCATGCGACACCTGGCTCAGTTCTGGTCGTATAAGGTTTCGGAGGTTTCGACGGGTTACCGATGTGTGTTTAGTCGATCGGGCGACTTGGTGGGTGAGCGATTGTGTCTGCTGCCACATGACACGCGCTGAACCGTAGACCTCGCCCCTCCCCCTATCCCACGCGCATCAGCCAGTCTCTGCGGCTGGTCTTCTCTCCGTGCTCACTCCATCACTTGCCACTAGACTGGGCGGGCATGATGACCCCCGAGGACGATCCGCTCAAGCGCCTCATGCGGCGGCCCATGAACAGCGACGACGACACCAACAGCGACAGTGACAGCGACAGCGCGCAGCTGCTGGTCATGGTGGAGGAAGGAGGCAAGGCCAAGACCCTGGACGAGCAGGACGCGTCCGCCCAGCAGCCAGTCAAGCGCCCGGCGGCCGGGCCCAGCAAGATCCTGTTCCTGGACGGCATCCGCGGTCTGGGCGCGTTCATGGTCGTGGCGCAGCACTCGGGCTTCAGCGGCGGCAAACACACGGGCGAGATGGGCGTGGACATGTTCTTCGTGCTCTCGGCCTTTTTGCTGACCATGATCATGGAGCGGAAGTGCCGCACGCTGCTGGCCCAGAACGCCACGCCGCGCCAGTGGTTCTACGCCATGGTCGACTACTTTGCCAAGCGCTTCCTGCGCGTATACCCGCTCTTCGCCATCGTCGCGATAATCCTCAAGCTCATCCCGATCGGCCAGACCGACCGGTACTTCAAGATCTTCGGCCGCAACCGCGAGTACAATCTCTTCCGAGTGCTGACCTTTGCTGAGGACTCGCGCTTCCACGTGTTCTGGACGCTACCGCTCGAGATCACTTACTACTTCTTCATCCCGGCGTTCGTGGTGCTCACGCTCAAGCTACGCCGCGCCTGGTGGCTCGCGTTTATCCCGCTCTACATCTGGGTCGTGCACAACGGCTTCTACGGCCACCGCGAGGCCCACGAGTCGCTGGCGGTCCACTTCCCGACATTCCTATCTGGTTCTCTGGCCGCCATCGTCTACGCCAAGATTGACCAGTTCATGAAGGCGCGCGACCTGCAGTTCCGGCTGTGGCAGAAGCTCGTGATCCGCGCGCTCGAGTACTTTGTGCTGGGTCTGATCGTGAGCGTCTGCTTGCGAGGCCAGTACTTCGACTGGTTCTTTGAGAGCCCGATTCCCAACGGCCCCGGCGGCTTTCCGTTCATCGGCGTGCTCGTGACCATCTTCATCGTGCTGGAGATGCTCTCGCCGTCGGAGCTGGGCGGGCTCTTCGAGTGGAACTTCCTGCGCTACTGGGGCAAGATCAGCTTCTCGGCCTACCTGCTGCACAGCTTTGTGATCTACACTGAGGCCATTCTGTCGCAGAAGGACTACTACGACCGGTACTTCTCCGAGTTTGGCCTCACGATGGTCATCTCCACGATCTCATACCACTTGGTGGAGTACCCTTCGCAGCTGCTGGCCAACAGGATCAGCAAGGATCTCAACAAGCGCGGCAATGTCAGCCATACTCCGGTCTCTCGGCCACAAGTTGAGCTCAAGCACGTGGCCTAATTGTGTCCTAGATTAATATCCCAATTGTAACGTAACCGTAGTTTGCTATGATCATATCATCATTCTGGTCTCTGATTGGATGAAAAAGGAACCAACTGGAAGTGTATTAGATACCTTCGATCAGTATGGAGAAGACCACCATGGAGCTGCTATTGGCCAAGCCGCGACCGCTATTCTACTTCCTCGGCGACTCTATCACGCAGTACGGCAGCTACATCGGCACGTGCGGATGGATTGCGCAAATGCAGGAGCACTACGTGCGCTCCGTGGACATGGAGAACCGCGGCCTCGGCGGCTGGAACACCAGGTTCGTCTTCCTCTGCCTTCTGCTGCTTATGGCTGATCTAATGCGCTCTTAAAATGCTCTGTAGATGGTTTCTGGACCGCGCGCTGCCCGTGTACGAGGGAGAAATGGCGGCGGGCCGCTCCCCGGCCTTCATCACGCTCTGGTTCGGCGCCAACGACGCAGTGCTCCCTGACGGCGAAGCTGCGGGCCAGCACGTGCCAGAAGACGAGTACCGCGCCAACCTCGTAAAGGGTGTGGCTCGACTGCGAGCCAGTGCCCCCCACGCCAAGCTCCTGCTGATTACGCCGCCTGCCGTGGACGACACAGTGCGCAGGAAGCTGTCCAAGACGGGCAAACTGGATCGCAGTAACGCCGCGGCCGGTCGATACGCCCAGATCTGCGTTGAAGTCGCGCAGTCCGAGAACGCCCCAGTGCTGGATCTGCACACGCTGTTCAATACGTTCCATGGACCGGAGTTCAGCGCGCAGTTCGTGGACGGGCTGCACTTCTCTTCCAAGGGCAACCACGTTGTGTTCCAGCACCTGATGGACAAGATCGTGGAGATCTTTGGCACCGACGCCGCCAAGGAGTTCGAGAAGCCCCAGGTGCCATAGCAGCACGGCTGCCGAAAAGCTGACCCTTGGGCCTCCAGGTCAACATGTTTAACAATGGAATGTCAATCTGGTTTGCCGATGTCAACGGCTCTGGTTCAATCCTCTGGTTCCGTTTAAAATGAATGCTCGCAGCCTTGGTGACCCAGTTGCTAATGGATCACACTGACGTAAGCTCTAGAGAATCTCTACTCACCTGTGAAGAAGACAGAGAGATCACTCATGATCCGCTGGCTGGATTGGAGGTGAACGCTGGCGTGGGCATTGGTGTTTGGATCTATTGGTTTTGTTATGGCCGCTCAAAGCTAAGCGATGTGGTCTGGTTTGCGTTCTGGCTTGTTCAGTCGTGAGGCTGATGACGCTGGAACTGAAGTCGCAATCACGTTGCCACGTTTGCTAAGCGCCTTGCTGATCCTGTTGGCCAGCAGCTGCGAAGGGTACTCCACCAAGTGGTATGAGATCGTGGAGATGACCATCGTGAGGCCAAACTCGGACAGGTACCGGTCGTAGTAGTCCTCCTGCGACAGAATGGCCTCAGTGTAGATCACAAAGCTGTGCAGCAGGTAGGCCGAGAAGCTGATCTTGCCCCAGTAGCGCAGGAAGTTCCACTCGAAGAGCCTGCCCAGCTCCGACGGCGAGAGCATCTCCAGCACGATGAAGATGGTCACGAGCACGCCGATGAACGGAAAGCCGCCAGTGCCGTTGGGAATTGGATTGTTGTGGATCCAGTGGAAGAACTGGCCTCGCAGACACACGCTTACTATCAAACCCAGTACCAGGTAATTAAGTGTTCGGATGAAGAGCTTTTGCCACTGACAGAATTGCAGGCCTCTCGTCTCCATGAACTGATCGGTCTTGGCGTAGATGATAGCGGCCAGAGAACCGGACAGGAAGGTTGGAAAGTGGGTCGACAGCGGCGTATGAACTTTGCGAACGCGGTAGAGCCCATCGTGCATGATCCAGCTGTACAGTCCGATGAGCACCAGCCACCAAGTACGGCGCAGTTCAAGCATGATCACAACAAGCACTGGGATGAAGACGTAGTACGTGATCTCGAGTGGCAGCGTCCAGAACACGTGGAAGCGCGAGTCTTCAGCAAATGTGAGAACTTTTAACAGGTCATACTCGTAATTGATACCGAAGATCTTGAAGTACCGGTCGGTCTGGCCGATCGGGATGAGCTTGAGGATTATCGCGACGATGGCGAAGAGCGGGTATACGCGCAGGAAGCGCTTGGCGAAGTAGTCGGCCATGGCGTAGAACCACTGGCGTGGCGTGGCATTCTGGGCCAGCAGCGTGCGGCACTTCCGCTCCATGATCTTTGTCAGCAAAAAGGCCGAGAGCACGAAGAACATGTCCACGCCCATCTCGCCCGTGTGTTTGCCGCCACTGAAACCAGCATGCTGTGCCACGACCATGAATACGGCCAGGCCCCTGATACCGTCTAGGAACTTGATCTTTTTCGGTTTTGTATTTGAAGCTGGGTACTTAGCAACAGGTAAAGCCTCCTGTTGATCTGACGCTGTCGACCAGTGATCATGTGCGTACTGGATAATGGCTTGGCACTCGTCCTCGACTTCAACCAGTAGCATGGCATTGTCACTATCGCTGTCGTTGTTCAAGGTTCGACGCATTGAATGCTGGCAAGAGTTGGAGTGAATGAAAAAGTGGGTCGGCTGCAGTTATTTTATTGAGGTTCCAAGAATAGATAGAACTCTTCGGAAATTGCGCATGGCCCATGCGAAACGGACATTTGTCTTGGACAAATTTCAGCTGTGAAGCTGTAAAAACCATCGCCAAATTGGTTGGATGTCTGTCAAAATCACCATAAGACTGGATTCACGCCGCAAAATCTCTGCTTCAGCTGCCTTGGTTGATCAAGGTCGTTCGACCCAAATATCAAGCAAATCCAGCATATGACATGCTCACTAATCAGAGCGACTTGGTCATCATTTGAAGGCGTGCGACCATCATTGAACCAATATCTGCTGAAACGTAGCAGCAGTAGCTGAGCCAAACACCTCGACGATCTTGCTGTTCAGTTGATCAAGCACCACGCGATTGCCGTCGCTGGACATGTGCAGACCATCAGCAAACTTCCCCGTGAAGCTGGATCCTTGGAACGTGTTGAACAACGTGTGCATGTCAATGACCGGCACACCCTCGGCCACTGCCGTATCGACGCAGATCTGGGCATACCGACCTGCGGCTTCATTGCTCCGATCCAGCTTC